>CM066254.1:2066911-2346911 GCA_033675135.1 Frankliniella intonsa
AATACTGCATTCCCTCGCAGACAAACCGGGTTTTCGGACGAACTATTCGACCCCTTGGGGGTTGGTCTAGGGGTACGTTAGAGTCCCCTTGTACAACCCCCGTCATTTTGGAGAGAAGGGGAACTTCGACCCTAAATCGTAAAAATGCAAAGGCTATAGCCTTTGCGTTTTTGCGATTTTCGGTGGAAAAACAATTGTCTCGGATTTCGACCAAACTCTCAGGGTACCTTCTTCCCAGACCAAAACACATAGCAAAGTCCTGGAGTCGTATACCGGACTTGGATAGTAAGAAAATTTGCCCCTAAGCCAACTCGCCCGAACTAATTGCGCGCTATTAGGAATACTTCATTCCCTCGCAGACAAACCGGGTTTTCGGACGAACTGACCCTTGGGGGTTGGTCTAGGGGTATGTTAGAGTACCCCTGTACAACCCCCGTCATTTTGGAGAGAAAAAAAATTCGACCTTCAAAAATCGTAAAATGCAAAGGCTATAGCCTTTGCGTTTTTGCGATTTTCGGTGGAAAAACAAGTGTCTCGGATTTCGACCAAACTCACAGGGTACCTCCTTCCCCGGACCAAAACACATAGCAAGTCCTAGGAGTCCTATACCGGACTTGGATAGTAAGTAAAAATAGGCCCCTAAGCTTTCACCCTCGCCCGAACACATTGCGCGCTATTAGGAACACTGCATTCCCTCGCAGACAAAACCGGGTTTTCGGACGAATCTGACCCCTTGGGGTTGGTCTAGGGGTACGTTAGAGTGCCCTGTACAACCCCCCGTCATTTTGGAGAGAAAAATTCGACCCAAAAATCGTTAAAAATGCAAAGGCTATAGCCTTTGCGTTTTTGCGATTTTCGGTGGAAAAACAATTGTCTCGGATTTCGACCAAACTCACAGGGTACCTCCTTCCCGGACCAAAAAACACATAGCAAGTCCGAGGGGTCCTGTATCGCGCTTGGATAGTAAGAAAATTTGCCCCTAAAGCTTCAACTCGCCCGGAACACATTGCGCGCTATTGAGGAATACTGCATTCCCACGCAGACAAACCGGGTTTTCGGACGAACTGACCCTTGGGGGTTGGTCTAGGGGTACGTTAGAGTCCCCTTTTACAACCCCCGTCATTTTGGAAAGAAAAAATCGGAGACAATTTATTTTCGGCCGAAACGAAAGGCTATAGCCTTTGCATTTTTACGATTTTCGGCCGAAAAATATTGTTGCTCCAAAGTGACGGGGGTTGTCCAGGGGGACTCTAACGCACCCTTAGACCAACCCCCGAGGGTAGCCCGTGAGTTTGGTCAGAAATCGGAGACAATTACTGTTTTCGGCCGTAAAAATCGCAAAAACGCAAAGGCTATAGCCTTTGCATTATTACGATTTTCGGCCGAGAAAAATGTTGCTCCAAAGTGACAGGGGGTTGTTCCGAAAAAGGGGACTGCTTACGGCACCCATTTGCCCAACCCTCGAGGGTAGCCTGTGAGTTTGGTCGAAATCGGAGACAAATTTTTTTCGGCCGAAAATCACAAAAACGCAAAGGCTATAGGTCCTGTCCTTCCAGGTAGTCGTAGCAAGGAAAGCCGAAGCCAACAACGAAGGAGGGGAAAAAAAAATATACAAGTGCTGAAAAGTAAACAAAACATGAATGTCAACAACAACAAAGAGCAGAAGACACAGTATGACAAATTGAGAGGAACACTGAGCCGGCCAAATACTAGGCCAAATACAGGTCCCAAAGAAGAAGAAATTGGCCAATGGCAGAGCAGCACAAAAAACTGTACACAATACAATTGTATACAAGAGCAGCCACTATTAGAAACAAAGCACTGTGTTCCTCTTAAATTTCTCCATACATTCAGAGAGAAGGAAGGCAAGAATGGCAAGGCGAGGCATAGGACCCGCTGGGATTCAGAACCCAGGCAGTGAGACAAGTCCCACTCCAGGAGGCCGTATTATACCAAAGCCAGAGGGGAAAAAACAGCCCAGAGCACAGAGCAGTAAAAAAGTATCCATTCAAAAGTTGAAATTAAAAGCTAAGCAGAGAGGGAATCCCCTCATTCGCCCCCCCTCTCTCACCCACACATTGACCTTTTCAGGAGGACTAAGGCCTGGGTCAACATGCCAGCAAGAGGGGCAACTACAACAAGTTTAAAGCAAGCAAAAATTTAGATTTGAAAGGTTACTTACTTTAAATGCCGTTTACTCCTCACACCCTGACCTTTAGGAGTCTGGCTGGAGGTCAAAGTGAGAGGAAGAAGAGCCCAGGCCAAATGGCGCAAAAACAAGGCACTCAATGGGATACTTTTTGCAATAAGAGCAAGTAAAAGAACGGCAGCAGCAGACACAAAGGCAACACTCAAATACAAACAAGAAGCAAGGCCCATCACTCATATATGTTAAACAAAAACAAGCTTTAGTACTTTAAAAGCATTTCACCATATTATTAAATGCATTCAGAAAAACATAAAACTTGACTTGTTGGCGTAGATACCAATCATATGAATAAGATATAGAGAAAAACTTGAATGACTAGCATTTATCCAAATAACACACCAAATCTGGTAATAATAAATATGAGTGAAAGGGCTATGCGCTCTCAACAATATTGCATTTAAAACACATAAAACTGATCCACAAGGTTTATTTGATAGCTAGACAGCATTCTGAGAATGAACATGCCATACTCTAAAATGATTTAAACCTTAACAAAATTTGGAAAAGAAAAGGCCTCTATTTGTCTTATGACTAATGTCACATTTAATTTTCTGGTTAAAAGATGCAATGAACATGCCATACTCTATATGATTAAAACCTTCACAAAGTTTGGCAAAAGGAAAGGCCTAATTTACCTCATGAATAATGTCACGTTTAATTTTTCTGGGTAAACAGAAGCAATATTGTTCAAAGAGCAAGTGTCATCAGGCACACAGAACCGCAATTTCCTATGGCTGGGTACCAACTAATGCATCAAGCCGTAATGACTCGGCTGAGTGTCCTAGCTTCCCTATTTTCTCCCAATTCCTATCTCCACTATTTAGTGCTACAAAAACTTTTCATTTTCAAACATACAAGCAAAATTGTCTGATAACATTCCCGCTGCTGTGGACTCTTGCCTTATCGCATTTCAGCGAGTCCAAGATTCCCTCACAGAGAGTACTAAGGATACCCTCCTTTCCACATTTAAACAAGAAAGCAAAGTAAAATAAATTTCTGATTCACACTATTGCCCAATTAAAGAGGTTCATGGATGAACCGTAGCATGACCAAGTGTGTGACTAGTCAGCCATGAGGTAACCTAACCTTACTACCTAACCTCCCTTGGACCCTTAATGATAAACTAGAATGAAAAAAAAAATACAGCATTTCAAGGAAATAACGAGAATCCGTTATTAGGAATATAATTGAAAAGTTACACCCAATGCTAATGGTTAATTCTAACCTTACGGTAGGCACTCAGCAGAAAGAGGAAGCATCATAACACCGACGACGTTCAGTTTGTCCTCACCAGTACAATATATGTGATTTCTATATAAATATATAATATTCCTCTCAATTGGATAATTAAGGAATATTATTAAGGAATATTGTAAAATTGGAAACAAATAAAATCATAATTTCACTCACCAAGCTCCTCGGGAACACACCAACATCGACAATCGCCATATTGCCCGAACATCAGACGGACTTCCGGCTTCCGGCTACAGCAGAAAGTGACGTCACTCACCCGCCAGAATTAGAGCTATTCAAAAGCAAAAACCAGAGCGACAACTCCGACGGTCTAGGGGTACGTTAGAGTCCCCCTGTACAACCCCCGTCAATTTGGAGAGAGAAAAAATCGACCCAAAATCGTAAAAATGCAAAGGCTAAAGGCCTTTGCGTTTTTGCGATTTCCGGTCGAAAAGAAATTGTCTCGGATTTCGATCAAACTCACAGGGTACCTCCTTCTGGGACCAAAAAACACATAGCAAGTCCTAGGAGTCCTATACCGGACTTCGTTGGTGGGAAAATAGGCCCCTAAGCCAACTCGCCCGAACACATTGCGCGCTATTAGGAATACTGCATTCCCTCGCAGACAAACCGGGTTTTCGGACGAACTGACCCTTGGGGGTTGGTCTAGGGGTACGTAGAGTCCCCCTGTACAACCCCCGTCAATTTGAAGAGAAAAAAAATTCGACCCAAAATCGTAAAAATGCAAAGGCTATAGCCTTTGCGTTTTTGCGATTTTCGGTCGAAAAAGAATTGTCTCGGATTTCGACCAAACTCACAGGTTACCTCCTTCTGGGACCAAAACACACATAGCAAGTCCTAGGAGTCCTATACCGGACTGCCATGCCTATGTCGTTTACCATACCGTTCTAAAGACTCACAGGAAACGACCGCGTAGTGCTTCCTAGCAATCAAATATTTTTTGTTCTCGTCTGCGATGTCCTGTGATAGAGATACCACTGGTGGCTCATGGCACCCCCTGTTTCAAGTGGCCCCACCTTCCCTTACACTTACATTGTTTGTCTCTTACACCTGAAAGTGACCTTGTTTGGCAGCAAAACTTCCCACAATCTAGTATACGGTTTGCTCTGAGGCAAAATGTGAGTCGAGCAAGGCTTTCTTAGTAGGGTATATCTGTTGGGAAATTGGGAAATAAATTAATTTGGGTTTACGGGATTACTTTTAAAAATGTACATGTAAATACAGTTTGGCATTTTGAGAAGAACAAATTAATATGCTGACTAATTTTAAAAATTACATATTCTAACAAATTCACTACTAGTATAATTTTATCACATATTTAAAAAATAACATTACAGTATTTGATTAGTTCTATAACTCAATGTTGTTCAGGTTAGATGAGGATGTAGTAGGCAAAGCAATGTCATCAGGAGGTACAAATTCCCCAATCGGTTTGACAGCATCCTAAATGAAAAGAAGACAATATGTTTTTAAACAAAATATCTTACTATTTAGCTGAGACAAAATTAAATAATCATCTGAATCTGAATTGGGGTATTCAATTTGAATACTCAATGACAGGTTTAAGGGCATGAGTGATAAAAAAGTTTAAACACTTCAAGTCCCATAACATCAACTTGCAAAGATTGATTTGGAAAATTTTAACATGTGTTAGCAAATTCTGAAGAGAACTACAGTGCCATACTACTGGCAATACTAATTGTAAGAAATCTGATATGTTCAGTAAATACTTTGAGCTATTTTAATTCTGTTAACTTTCCCCCCCTAAAATATTGTGGTATTTGCTTTTATTTAGCTCAGCCTTGAAAAGTAAGCTTCCCTTTTCACATTGTTATTACAAAGATACTTACTCTGCTTTCCTCTAGCTTTGTCATAGCATCTTTTAATTTATCCAAAATGGCCCAATTTGGTTGGTTGGCAGCAGCTCGATTTTGAAGGGTTGTTATTTCTTGTTCTTCAATTTTCTTTTCTCGAGGAGTTTTGATAGATCTGCTTCCATACAACCGTAATAAGGATCCCCAGTTGTTAATATGAGGGTGCATTGCCTTAATTCAAAATGAAACAGAGCTTTTTAAAAGCAAAGAAGATGGGGATGATAAAATTTAAAATTAGGTGTTAACTTTTACCTGGAGTATAGATTGAGATGCACGCTGCTTACCCTCTCTCTTATTTTTACAAATAACAGTTGCTGAATGATTTCCAACAGACATTATAAATTCATTTTTCTGATGTCTGAGAGTATTGACTTGATATTTTATATCTATGTCACTTAAACCAAAATTCCTGAAGAATACAAATCAGTATCTTACATAAAAACAAAACTGTAAATAATATATGACTTTACTTAAACACAAGATTGATAGATATACCTCTTCAAACATGTGAGAAGAATGGCATAAGGTGACGGTTCCGTTGTCTTTGCACAGAATTCATGAACACGTGGATCTTCTATTTTAATGTCATCAAAGAACTGCAAAAGTAACATAATTAACGTTTATAACCTTCTGCCTTAGGGAGGTTACCTGTGTGCGAGCCTTACTGAGAGATCAGAGTTTTGAGAACGGCCTGGTCCACGACCCCCTTTATGGCTGTCATTCTCAATTTTTTGACGCATTTCGGGAATCAATATCTCCAAAGTTAATTTTGCAGCTTCTGCTTTAGCTTGCTTTTTACTTGTACCAACTCCAGTTCCATACTTCATTTTGTTGATAGAGACTGTTGCAGAATATGGTGTAGCAGGGTTTTCTGATCAAATATACATTTTCACAATTTAGGCAAAATACAAAGTAAAAGACCAGAAACCATCACCATACTAAACTGATAGAGAAAATACCTAAGTCCTTAAATTCATAAACTGGTTGCTTTTTCAGAGCATGTTGAACATATTCATGTAAAATGCATACATAGCTTTTTCCATTAGGGTTCATAATCCATTCTTTTTTGGTTCGTCCACCAGACGATGAATCTCCTTTTGTGAAAACACAGATGTAAATTAAAATAAGATAATTCAAATTTTTTTTAAACACGTCGAGGAAAAGTTTATCTTGGTGTACAAACCCCCTTCTAATATTGGGAATGTGATTAGTTTTGTTCCATCAGGGAGGGAAGGTCTTTGTAGCTGTCTTTCCTTCTTTTTAATCTTAGCAAATTTCCTTCTCTCTGCCCATGTCCTGTAATATGAAACTGCCATCGTAACTTGTATGCACTAACAATAACAACTTTAAAAATTCAATACATAATGCAAGAATAAAGTGCACTCACTTGAACCTCATCACCTCAATTGTCTTGAATCGGAATAAACGTTGACAATACTCGCGAAGCTCTACATGACTTAAATTTATGGCCTCAGCATTCTCTTTGGCGGTCTCAATACGGGCAGCAGGTAATGGCACACTGCAAGGACTTTGGTCCTGTGACTTGCCTGTTGGTGGAACAAAACTTTATCTTACCTGCACTGAGGTAACAAATTGCCATCACTCAGAATGTTACACAGAAAATATATTACCATTATTTTCCTCTCCTTGATTCAAATTTGCTTCAGTTTGGATGTTATTTTCACCCTCCACTTTCATTTCTTGTCCTTCAACTGAATTCATAACTACTTCGCTAATTTGGTTTAAAGGAGATCTTACATAGTTCTGAGCACATTTTTCTTTTTCTAAAGCTTTGCGATACTGCAAACAAGGTACAGCACTCATAGGAACTTTGTGTTTCTGGAAAATATAAATCATATCAGACAGTATCAAAAATAAGAAAAGACTATACATTTAGTGAACACTTACACGAGCACTTCCTGGACCAAGGAAATAAGGCATTGCAGTAGTACAAACCCTTGTGGTTTTATGAAGATATATAGGTATACCTGTGTTATGGGTGACCTGCACCCAACCTTCAGGTAAAAGCTCAAAGTGGTTTGTGCAAATCTCTGGAGCAAAAAAGAAAAAAAAAATCAATAATAGAATAAAGTATTATCACTGCATACAATCAAAATCGATAAAAATTCCAATAATATAAATATTACCGTCCAGGACCAATTTCCTTCTGTTCTCATATTGACCTGGATCCAATTTCTTTGCGTATCTGCCATTAGCTAGCTTTTGTCTTTTAATTTTGTATTTATCTGAGAGTCCTGAGATTATTGAAACAAGTATTAATTGTTGTTGTGTATAAAAAAACAATATTTACAAGGGGAAAAAAAGCAAACCTTCTTCAAGCATTTTCTCTATTTCATCATCTGAAACATCAGAGTGATCTGTTTCTTCATAATACGAATCACTACTGTCATTGTTTTCTTCTTGATCATCATCTTCACTATCATTATCATCTCCGTCACCTTCTTCATCTCCATCATCTTCACCTTCATCTTCACCTCCTTCTCCAACTCTCTTCCTCTTTCTGTCCTTCTCAGAACCAAGTTCATCCAATACTACAAACTGACGAAGGGAATCTTCTGTGTAACCAGATCTTTCATAGTGAGTAAGAAACTCGCTAACACCTTCTGTGTGAAGACGGGGCTCCTCAGTTTTGGAATCTCTGTTTTCTTTAGAGCTCTGGTATGGGCAAGAAGTACGAGCAGTAGTGATAGCGTCATTGTTGCTATCGGAGTTTTCCGAATTCTTTGTGTTGTGGTCACCAGCAGGGCCTTCCATCTGCAATGTCAAAATTAATTGACATAACACAATCCCCACACGACAATGAACAAAACTCATGACAGGTTAGGTCTTGCATATCGCACATTTTGAACATGTCAATTCTAATTCCCAAACAAATTTCAAACGTGTCTATAAACGTAAAAATTGACAAGTACCTAGCCTTCTGTACAGCGGGTTAGTGTGAGATTGAAAGGACCTTTCACACTTTTCAGTCACAACAGCGAAGTCGTACTGCTTGCAATGCTAAGAATAAACACATAACGCTCCAAAAATCTTACTTTTTAATCAGAGTCAATCTACGATTCAGCAGTAAAACTAGAAATGATGGTAGCCAAATGTCAAAACCGGCCTCTCATCTCATCAAAACAATGACCGAAGAATGTGTAGTGTGTTTAGTGAGTGCGTTATTTCCAGTGAAGGAAGAAAGTTGCAGGCGGGGAAATTTAAAATTTCTTTTTGGAATAGGTCTTTGTTATGAGTTTCACACATAGTTAAAGTAAAGTTAATGTTCAGTTCGGAATGATATAATTTCTTTTAAGTTTCTCCGTTTCCCCTCTACCAGTAGGAGGTGGTTCGTGGTTGACTGATTATGCTTGTGTTTAGTTTAGGGGGTGCTAGGGGGTCCTCAGACTCACCGCCTTAGAAACCCATTCAAATGTATGGCAGAAAAAACGTTCCCAACAGCTCAGGACCCCCTAGCACCCCCTAGCACCCCTGTAACTAAACGCAAGCTATGAGTGAATCATAGGAGTGTTTTGTCGTTTTTTTTTTCTTTCCTCACCCGCGCTGATTCAAACAAATCAAAATCGCAAAGGTATCGACATCTAATATCGCGGGGATGTAAAGCAGAGGAAGGGCATCGGCATCGCCAGCAGCTGCATCACGCGTCCCTCCGCAGAAAGACACGCAACGCAAGCAGGCAGGCGGCCATGGCAACATGGCCAAGCGATGACAGTTCGCGTGCACCCCCCCCCCCCCAACCTCTCTCTCTCTCCCGCTCGCACGGCTGCGTGCTGAGCACACAGGGGTGCGCGGGGCGCAGGCCGAAACCAACTGCAGCTTGCAGCTGTCCGTCAACAGGACCCTAGGGTGCGTCAAACTGCATCCACCCACACATCGAACCCACCCACCTATCAACCCCGCTTTTTGAAAGTTTCAGTGTTCTATTTCTGTCTCTCTTTCACTTACAGGACGTCATAAGGTGAAAGAGACATAGAAACTAGGTGGAGTCTTCACTGAAGGCCGAGCTACTTACACCCCGCGCTTCAAACACTTTCATAACTTCAAATTTTAATCGTCGTTTTTTTTCGCTTTTTTGGTTGTTTCGCTCATTTTTCTGCGGAAAAATTGGATAATTGGACTATCGAAAATTTTCGTTTGAATCAAAGCGGTACATCCAGGGTTCGCACTACCAATGTAATACCACCAATTTTGCAAAAATGTCAGGATTTCTTTTTGTATATGCTTTTACTTTTAACAAACACCGTTAAATAGTAAAAACACAGTAAGTTACTAGCGTAATGGCATAAGGGTAGACTTTAGGTAATGGGGTAGAAGTGAAAAGTTGTGCCCACTGCCCTCTTGCCAATGGCTCTAGACTGGGACCCAATGGGTGCATGGCATTTCGACCCGGCAGTTTACTTATTACGCAACCCCTTGCTTTGACTCAGACGCCGGGTGCGAATATCGAGGAGTAGGCGTTTGATCAGTGCTGACTCGGCTCGGAATGAGAGCCACGAGCATCTTTCTCCCGCCCCTTCCTCGTTTCCTATTTTCCTCCTCTTCGGGGAGCTTCGGAGTCCCATCTGGTCTTGGGAGAGAGGCGAGGGAGAGGGAACGCCAGGCGGGCCGGGGGCAGGGCAGGGCCGGCAGGGCAGAGCAGAGCTCCCGGCGCGGCGCGACGCGGTACGGCACGACCGGCGCGACGGGACGCGGCGCAGCGCTGCGCAGCGCGGCAGAGCATTGATGTGCAGGGCGGCGCGTTGCGACGCGACGGAGCAGCACGACGGACGGACAGACGGACGGGAGGGAAGACGGCCCGGCGCGACGCGGTGCGTCAAGCCTCGTGGGTCAGAGGCGCGGTGCGTCGCGCGGCGCGACGGGGCGCGGCGCAGCACGGCGGCACCAATGGAAGGAGGAGGAGGGAGGGGAGGGGGGCTACCGCTGAGCGGCAGGTGAACAGGGCAGCGGGGACCCTCCGTAAATACGACCATCGCGTCGCGCGGGCCGGCACGCTGACATCGCTTACCGACGATCCCTCCCGCCCGATGTACCCCGAGTCCATGAAGACATGGAATAGTCTACATTGGTCCATGGCGCCCGAAACCCGCCTCCACCAGGCGCCCTCCGGTGGGGCCGGGCCGGGCGGGCCTGCTGCAGCTCATGGGGCCATGCACATGCACCCGGGGCGCCCGGCCCGGCAGCAGCCGTCAGCAGACAGAGGCCAGGTTCTGGCTGACAGTCGAGTCGGACAGGTTAGGAGAAGGGCGGGAGCAGCGGCGCATGCTTGAGGGCCATGGCGGCCATGGGGGGGGGGAGGGGGGGGGCAAGGGCGCAGGGCGGGGGCTGCAGCGCAGCAGGCAGGCAGCCGTAGAGCACCGGAACCACACGCTCGGAGGAATGTGACCCGCCATGAAGCCACAGCTCTCAGCGCACCCCTGCGGCTGCCATGTGCCATGATCCTCCTGCTCTGCAGAGAGAGAGAGAAAGAGAGGAGAGAGAGAGAGAGAGAGAGAGAGAGAGAGAGAGAGAGAGAGAGAGAGAGAGAGAGAGAGAGAGAGAGAGAGTAGGGGGGGGAGAGAGAAGATGGTTCACGTGTTTAGGGAGATCAGCTTAAAACAGCGTCGGTTAGTCTGTGACTCCCGACCACTGATTTACAGGCAAGTTAAGGACACGGGTCATGAAGACAAGACCCACGCAGGACTTCAAGTTTCCCTTCGCTTCCTTCCTGCCACAAAAAGAAGGTTCTGCCCAGGCCGCGCCAGGCCGCTCTGTTCCGCTCCGTTCAAGCCGGCCGGCCGGCCGGCGCGGCGTGGTGTCCCGGCCCGGGAGCGTGGACCGTCGGGCGCATGCGCGGGCCCGTCTACGTCATCACGTTGCGCAGCGCCCATTGGGCGGCGGCGGGCGAGGCCGCCGCTGGTTGGCCGCGGGTTGCCTGTCTCCGTCGCACCCGGCCGCCGGCGCGCATCCCGCGAACCCCACGCTCCGTCTCTCTCTCTCCCTTTCTCTCCCCGCCCCTCGCTTCACCCTCTTTCTCTCTCCCCGCCCGCCAGCCTCTGGGTCCCGCGTACACGCAGCATGGCCCGGGTGGCGCCCGCTTTGAATGGACGCGCTCTGCTCTGCCTCTGCGCTCTGCCCGGGCTGTGGCTGAGCACAGCCTTGCGTTGCGGCCCCGACTTTTCTCAACCAGGCCTGCAGCACAGCGTATGACTATCGATTGGGCCAGCGAGTTGGCGCGAACAGCCCGGGCCGCGGAGAGGCGCCCCGCACCCGCACGGCCGGCGCACGCAGCTCGGCTCGGCGCCGTGTGGTGTGGGCGCCGTGACCGACGCCGACGCCGTCATAGGCAGCAGTGTTGCCAGAAAAGTGGGCAGTAAGTAGCCGAAACACAGTGGGCTAAGGCGGGCTGCAGCTGCCCCTGCCTACTAGGCAACACCTTGGCTAAGGTGCGTAGATGTTGCCTAGTAGGCAGCCCAGCCCGCTTTACTCCACTGTGTTTCTGCGACTCACTGCCTAATATCTGGCAACACTGATAGGCAGGCAGCCCGGCCCGGCCGGCGTCCTCGCCTCGCTGCCATCGGGTATCGCACAGTATCGACCGCATCGATATCGATAGGCGACCCGACCCGTCAATAAGGGCGCGGCGGCGGGGCGGGGATGAGGTGCTGCTCAATTTTAATTTAAATTTGTTAACAATTCAGAGATGGAGTGGACACACTCGACGCGCCCCCCCCCCCCCCCCCCCCCGGCGCCGGCAGAGGTGAGGGTTTTCAATTTCGGGCGCGGCGAGGACAGGCGGCGCCCCTAGTCGGGGGCGTATGCGGGCACCATGGGCCGAAGGGGGAGGTGTTTGGACAGCCGTAGGATGTCAGTGAGCCGAGATAAGGTCAGGTCCCGGGCCGGGCCGGGCCGGGCCGGGCTGGGGGGCTGGGCCCGAGCCGGCAGCAGGGCCGCGCCGCGCCGGCCGTGCGATAGCAGGCCGTGGGCCGCCATGAGGCCGCGGGGGAGTCCGTAAAAACGGTGAAGTCATGAGGAAGAGGACAAGATTTGTTGATTAAGCCCTGGCTGGGCCCAACGGACACGAGCGCACCGCACCGCGCCCGCCGGCCCGGGCGAAAACAGATCCGAGGAAAAGCGCTTCAACCTTCAACTTCTACAAGGATGACGGGTGTATGGGGCTGTGCAGGACACCGGTCTGCGGGTAGAGGAAGTCTATTGCTTACACTCCACGGCGACAAATCGGAGACTCTCACCCTAGAGCCTAACGGACACTTGGAAGGGCTAACACGTAAAACTTGCACGTGTGTCCGTGCGTTCATGCGTGGGCCGATATTGACCCCCTTTCCCCCTCCCCTTGGCACCCCTCTCCTCTTTCTACACTCTTTCTCTCGTTGTTTTTCTACGTTCTCTTCTTCTCCTACCCACGAAATTTCATCCCCATTGTGGCCTCTACGCCAGGTCCTTTGGCGGTGCCACTATACATGGCGGCAACCCTCCCTCTTCCTCCCCCTCCTCGCCCATCTCCCTCTCCCTCTCTCGTTCTCTTTCTCTCATTACCTCTCCCCCCTGTTTTCCTCCGGTCTTCCCTCTTCTCTCCGATCCGCTCTTCCTCCCCGCGTTCCACCCGATACACTCTTCGATCTCTCCCCTTTCCGCTTCCTCCCCTGTTCGTCCATCCACCCCCTCCCCTCCACACGCCTCCCGCTCCGCGCGGCCCTTCCTCCCCCTCCCCCTCCCCTCCCACGGCAGCCCTAGGCGTCGGGGCAAAGCGGGGAAGCGTAGCGTGGGGGCGGGGCGGGGGCTGTAGGGGGTTGGGGAGGGGGAGGACACCAGGGGTTGAACGGGTCGCGGGGTGGGGGCGGGGCGGGGGCCCGCGGGCCGCCCCTCCAGGTCTTGCGACCGCTACGCCCCCTCTCGGGTTGAGGGGGGAGGGGGAGGGAGGGGGCTCCCGTGGTGGAGCCCTTGCCCCCCGGCAGGAGGGGCAAAGGGACAAGAAGGGCAATCCCAGCATCAGGGCAGGGCGGGCGGGAGCAGGGGGTGGTGGGCCGGGCTGGGCTGGGCCGGGCTGGGCCGCTGGGCTCCAAGACGTAGCAAGGAAGGGCGGGTGGGCGTGAGGCTGAGGCTCGCGCTCAGGAGGTAGCCGCCGCGCCCGCCGGGGCCCTGGCCGAGTACATGTCAGCGGAATAACGAAAAACAAGCGACGGTCCCGTATCTTTTTATCTCATTGGGGAGAGTGGGGGGATGGTACAGCCGGACGCGACGGGACGGGACGATTTCACTGCGCTTCTAGGCAACCAGGCAGAGGAGAGGCAGGCCCAGAGCCGGGGCCGGGGCCGGGGCCGGGCCGGGGGCGAGGGGAGGGAGGGGTGTCGCAGAACGCGCTGGTTTTGCCCATCGGTCCGGCCTTGTCCGGACACCGTGCGCGCCGCGCCGCGGACATAGGCAGGCCAGCAGGACACGCCTGCCCCGGCCCGGCCTTCATTTGCAGGCGCAAGAAACACTGCCAGTGCTTCAATAGGGGTGGTAGAGGGGCGGGGGGAGAGGGGGGGGCTCTACAAAAGGAGGATGTTCACGAGGAAAACAGGAAAAGCGCCGGGACTGAAGGGGCGGGAGGAGGAGGAGAGAGGCAGGCCACCGGCAAGGTTTGTGGGACATCCCCGTCCCCGTCCTCGCCAGCCCTGCCCAGCCCTGCTAGTGGTAGTGGAGGCCAAGCACCTCTGCCGTCCGAGAAACGGAGTACCGGGAAGGTGATGGTGCGGCGGGGCGGGGCGGGGCGGGCCTAGGCGGGCCAAGGGCGGGGCGACGTGAACTCTTGAACTGAAGTTGGGTATTCAAACTGTTTCGGCGCACGACTCGGCTCGGCGGCCGGCCCGGCCCGGCGCGTCGCCGCTGCATGCACTGGCGTGGCCCGCCCCGCGCCCGTCACCGGGACCACACCTGCATCGCCGCGCCCAGGCAGCACCAGGCAGGCCCTGGGCCCCGCGCGGGGCGGGGCGGGGCAGGGGCGTGAGGCATGGATTATCAAAAGAGGAAGTGGACAGGGACGGGGGCGGGGCGGGGGTAGGGTGGGGCGCTGACGTCCATTCGCCCTTCTTATCACGAGCTGAGGCGAAATCCAATTTTTATGTTCGGAATACGAACCTATGCTACCTCGTGAGAATGTACGTTATTCTTTTTTATTGAAGAAAAGACGGGAGCAGCGTGACCCCTGGGCCCTGACCTATTCCACGCCCACTTTGCTCGTGGGAACCAACTGCCGAAGGAGGGGTTGGAATAAGGGGATGGGGGACGACCGGTAGGTTCCACACGGCCATCAGCAGAAGCAAGCCTAATGGGGAGGTGCTTAACATTTTTCCCCTACTAAAAGGTGAAAAGTGCGTCTTTTGCATGTCTATCGAGGGTTTTGTTAAGGGTTCGGGGAGGAGGGTGGTCGCCTCGACGCGTGTCTCCCTGGATGCGCGCCTGTCGTTTGAGGGAATGGCTCATCATTATTCTGCTTACCTAGAGGAGAGAAGTAACGCGAATTGCCTATCTACCGGGAGTTCGTTAAGGGCCGACTAGGAACGTGCGCCAAGCGAGCCTGTAACAGACCCGTGTTTAGAGCACTGGTTCAAATAATATCCTACGGTGTCTGGTGCACTTGCAAGTGGTTCAATGTAGCACGGTCATAGTGTCTCTTGACACGTGGAATATACACAGCCTGAAACTGCGATTAACCGTACCGTCGATACTCCACGCCAGTACCCGAAGCTTGCGACTACTGCATTCATTTCATTTGACTCGGAGGTCGTGTTCCCGCCCACAGCTCCCCGACGTCGTGACATGTCCCAACGACGCAATGTCCGCGGATGTCACAAGTGACAAGTGGCTATCAGTTTAGGAGACGGCGTCTTGGCGCAACTGATTACTCATGGTTGTGCCCCTATCATCGGCCCTCGGCGTAAGGTGGGCAAGAGCCAATGCCTCAGTAGCCAGGGAATACCCAAACGAGTGACACGTACACCCCCCCCCCCTTTTTCATTCAATTGTGACGAAAGTAGTGTGAACTTCAAGGGAACAGATAGCATGCAGTCCATCATAGGGACTGACCCGTTTGTCACCCGAGTGTGTTAGGACCCCGGCAGCCTAGCGACCGCTCCATAGAGGAAAAATCAAAAGGGAGTTAAACCAGTTTTTGGTTTATTTCCACTTAGCACCTCAATTCATTTAACGAGATCCTGTCGATCATAACGGCTCACAGTCAGTCTTTGCAAGTACTATAATCTTGCAACAAGGGGTACAACAGCCAACTATCACCTAGACTGGGTAAAATAAAATTGAGATAAAATTACATCCCAATGACCAGTCAAAGGCTGTCATATCCCATCTCCAAAGCAAATTGCCACAGCACGTAGAAGTAGGAACAATATTCTACTGCTCTGTAAGTACACAGCAGCTCATCCAGCCACATGCTACTGATACAACTGGTAGGCTTTGGGTTTAAAAATTGCTTTAGTGACTGGAAGAGCAGAGGAGCAAACAGTTTGAGGATGAGAATTGTGAGAACTGACAAGGTGTTGACAAAGAAAAGAAGTCAAAATTTAACTAAATCTAGCCACTTTAGTCACTCCAGGAATTACAGTATGAGCTACAATTTCTCAATGGTTTAGACATGGTCCACAAGCAGTCAAAAATGCCAAAAACTGAATACAAGGACTTGTGGACAAATGAAATGCATGGCTTAACAATTGGCTGAAATCTTGGAATGAGCAGAGCGTCACAAATTTAATGTAAAATGAAAACGCCAGCCAGTGCTAACATGTGAAGATAGAAATAAATACCAATTTAAAAAGGAAAAAAAAAAATTGGTCACAGGTATAAACACACGTGTCTACTTTCATGACATTCAAATCTAGCCACTTTCATAAGTGGTGAGTGAAGATACGCTTTACCAATGTAAAACAAGATTAACCACAAGTTTCTTTAAAATGTGGACACAAATTATTGCCCGTTTAATTAGGTTAGACATGCATGTAACTTGTACAATGACTGACGTGAGTTTGATTCAATTAATGGTTGTCCATTCCCAAGGATTTGTACAAAGAAGTTTTATGCAAACAAGTACCGCTTGTCTTACAATATGATACAAATAGATAAATACAACCTAAAAATGCACTGCAGATGACCGCAACTGAACTTGTACAAAAATAAAAAAATAACAAATTATTCCTCACAACATACATGACAGACAGTTGATTCACTGAGCTATCTAGAACGGCAAACTGCTGCATTGTAGATCTCATGACTTACGCTAGTGAGGATTCATTCTAGGGATGGGAATTCACAGTTAAAATAAACATCAGGAAACCAAAATGAAGTCCACATAATCAGTTTCTACAAGTGGTTTAAATAAAATAATTCATTTTGTCAATTTAAATTATTTTAAAATACCTCCCTTTCCCTTCCACAAGTGGGCACCATAAAACCTGAAGATAGGAAGTGGATTGGGCTGAAGATGTGTAACGCGACACTCACACACAATCTCACGCATTCACTCTCACTCCACACTCCAACACCTCAACAGAGAAATAAAATGGGAAGTACAGCGGTGTCTGCAGCCACTCCATAGCCTCAGGCTTGATCCGTTGCAGGAAAGGTAAGTAGCATGTCACTTTTCCAGACTGAAAAGTCAATGTCTCTTTTGATCACACATTACGCTCCTTCGTCATCTTCACCTTCATCGCCATCACCTTCTCCCTCCTCCTCTTCCTCCTCTTCTGAAAAAAAGATACAGCAATTTTAGAGAGAGAACAAATAGAAACATACACGGGAAAAGAAATCAGCCAAAGCAGAAGTGAAAAACCCAAGCAGGACTCACCTTCAGCCTCATCTAGGTCATCCTCCTCTCCTTGTAATTCATCTTCCTCATCCTCCTCTTCTCCTTCTACATCCTCATCCTCTTCAATTTCCTCCTCATCATCGCCGTTTTCTTCCTTCTTGTGTTTCTTAGGGTCTTCTGTCTTATCCTGAAACAGAAATGGAAGAAGGAATTAGTCACTCGTAAGCAGGTGCATTCACAGCAGGGAGGCTTTACCAAGAAGATCTCAGGGGTTCAAAGGTAGAAGGGGAGGAAATAACAGCGGGCGATGTAATGTGATTCAAACGTGCCGCGGAGGGGCCGACCAGACACCGGGCTATCGACCAGCTATCGACCCGATATTAGAAGCCATGCCGCGTCGGGACACGGCCTGCCCGGCCCGACCCGGCCCGACCGGCGCGACACCAACTCGCCGGCAAACCAAGCAGCGCGACACGGCGCGGCGCGGCGGGCGGGCGCAGCATGGGTGCAGCAAGCCCGGGCCGGGCCGGCGGCTCAGCGCGGAGCAGCGCTGCATGCAGGCGGCGGGGGCAGGGCGAGAGGCTAGGTCCTCGACCTCCCACCACTGCCAAGGCGGCCATGCCGGCCCGGCCTGCTAGCCTCACAGCCAGGCCCCTCCTGCCCTACGGACGGAGCGCCATGCCGCCGCCGCCGCACCGCGTCCCGACGCATCGTGCACCAGCAGCGCCGCACCGCTCAGCTCCGCGCCATGCGTCACAGACAAATCTGTTTGCTTGACCAAGGCGGGAGGCCCGTCACGGCGGCCCCCCGCGACAGGACAGAGGCACTTCCCTCCCGGCGGCCCTGCCCTACGGGGTGTTCGTAAAATAGAGGACATATTCCGTGTAGCATCGGACGGAAAGCGATGGGAAGCAAAGGAAAGAAAGGGGAGAACGGCATGATGCCGCGGGGGAGGGAGGCGGTACGGCAGGTACCGGCGCGGCGCGTCAGTCTAGCGAGACGAGCACTGTCCGAGGGCTAGCATCGCGTGAGAAGCAGGTAGTACGTCGGCCGACACTGCCCCCCCCCCCCAACCGGGCCTCTTTTCAAACTACCCGCCTACGCACGCTGGGGCTCAAAAGCTGGGCTCGCTCACCTGGGGCCGTGGGGTCGCGACTTACGCAAGATGGCCCGCGGGCCGGGCCAGGCCGCGCCCCCCCATTGACAAGTGACATTGCGCCGTGTGCCCCGGGCGGGGTGGTTGGGGGTGGGGGTGGACTCATTCTCAACTACTTGTCTGGAGTTTCCCCCCTAACTTCCCTCTTGACCCGCCCGTGCCGCCCCTCCCCCGGCGGGGCCGGGCCGGGCCACCCACCCTCCAGCACTGGCTCACTCTACATCCACACGGGAGCAGCGGGGCGGAGGCAGCCCGTGGGCTCGGGCTCGCGGGGAGAGCGAGCGAGAGAGAAGACATCAAACGCAACCTCGCCGTTGGAGCACGCGCGAAGCGCAACGCCGAACAGGATGCCTCCCAAGCTCAGCCCAGACCGGCTGCTGCCGCCGCCGCCGCTACCGCCGCAACACCCAGGCCTGGCCGCGCCGCGGGGCGGGGCCGCGCCGCCACCACTACAACACCGGCACAGGGGCCCGGGGGAGGGGAGGGGGAAGAAGCCTGGGGTGGACAGACGAACAGGGGTGGGAGAGGCGGCGCGGAGGGAAGGCGGGAGGGGGGGGGGGGGCGAATGGAGAGAGGAAGACAAAATGGGAGAGGGGAAAGGAAAAGGGGTGAAGACAGAGGGAACACCAGGGTGGGGGGGTGACACTACGAGCAAACTCCAGCCCCTACTACAGTGAAAATGCCATGATCTAGAAAATTCACGGGTAAAGTCATGAAACGAGCGCGAATAACTACCGGAAATTATTGGGGACACCGAAAAATAATTTTCAAAAAATCCTGCGGAGAACTGACAATTTTTAAGTTCAGTGACAATTAATTAAAATTAAGTCTCATCAGTCAATTGAACTTATCTCCAAGGAGACTATTTAACAAGCTTTAAATGAAACCAACCATTCGGATGAGGGAGGGGGGAAATTTTACACCCATCTACGAATCTCTCGAGGATTTCTACCATGGGCATAAATGCTGGTTACTAATTTTACTTCCAGAAACCACGAAGCTGCCAGGCCCACGAATGCAGAGATCGCAAATCGTCGGCAAACAGCCACCCGCACACGTATCGCGAGCACGCCGCGAGTTTGACAACTCACAAGGTCATTTGCAATCCCTAACCTCTATCCCCGCACATCAGCATAAAACCCTGTCACCGAGAGCAACTAATTCAGATCGCAAAGAGAAAATAAACCCTCCAACGACAAGAGAAAACAAGACGCCGCGACATGAGCAGGCCAGGCCGGGCCGGGCGGGGCCTACACGCCACCGCAGGAAGGGTCCGGCGTCGTTCTGGCGGGACGCCGCCGCCGGCCCGGCAAAACAAGCCCGACGCGGGCGTCCCGCCGACATACAGCATCTGAGCCAGCAAGTCTCTCGCGAAATACAAGTGCATGCCCGCGGGGGTACAAACTAGAGCACTTGAGGAGAAAACTACATTTTCACGCCTCGGCCCCGCGTCCAAGGACGCCCCCTGGCCGCGTCGAGCCAAGCGTCATCTTGCAGCTTCCCACCGCCATGTCTACGAGTACGATAACCCCACTTTTGACGAAATACTTTGATCAATGCTTAGAAAAGGTAGCAGGAGAGGAGAGATAGCGCGGAAAAAGTGGGAATTCACAGAACTTTGAAGTGATACCGACGCCGAGGTGCTGACGCCGGCGCCGGCCGGCTTGAGCCGGCTTCTCACATGGCAACCGCCAAAACCGCAACAGCCAGATATAACTTCTAAACTTTGAATTTCACATTTCCCGTGAAAGCGTACGCGATAGGAACACTTGTATGCCGAGGGGAAATATATTTGAGGACTTGCAGATCTCAGAACAGGGTAAAACATAGGTGATGCCGCATCCTACGGCGGCGATCACCACTATCAAGCACGAGTCCATGAACCACAAAATATTTACTCACCTCTGCCGGCCTCTTGGTTCCTTTTACTTCGGCCTTTGCATCTCCTCCGGCCTTGTCATTGTTTTCCGTGACTTTGTCAACGGCAACTTCGGAGTTATTTTCCTTGGTACTCATGTTTTCTGAGGAAACTGTGGTGAACTTGCACTACCGCACAACTGGGCTGCCTTTGTTCAAAACGAAGATGGCGCGGGCTTCGAGCTCGGTGGACCACTGATTGGTGGACTGTGTGATTTTGCGACAGCACCAAATCGATGGCAAAGAAAAGGGAAAATCAAACGCTATAGCAAAATTAAGAAGATTGAAAATACAATTTTTGGCCAAAGGAAAAATCTTGGTTTACAACTGCAGTTTTAAACAAATCTGACGAGGGGTTGGAGAGTAGCCTGCCCCAAAATGGCTTTGGGTTGGAGGCTAAAGCAGGGAGGACCGCTGCTGGCCGTATGGGATTTTAAAGCCAGCGGCCAACTTCGTCTGCGGCTTGTGACGTTAGGGAATGTAAAATAAGTTTCGGCTAATAAAAAAGCATTGTCATCTGGATTGAGACAACGTAAATAGATCTTGGATCTATAAAGATTTGTACAATTCAATAAATGCACACCAATGATAATCCCGTAACCGTATAAATGATCTTCTGCAAAGGTCGTCTGAACAGCAGAGTCATTTGTCGGCATCATGTGACGCGTATTGAAATACACGCATTACCTACTGTACCGTTTTCCCCCAGTAATTATTGAAACTGTAGGTTAAAAAACATAAATTTTTACACTGGCTTTCTTTTTTAAAGTATATTGCCCTAAAATCGATTGACAACATAAACAAAACGCTCACCACCTCTAAATAGCGCAATGCAGCAACAAGAGCAATATAATTGCTGTCACATCTTCCATGCCAATCCCTGAGAAAAAAAACGGAAGTTATAACCGTTAAAACGCTGAAAGCATCTCCTTAAAAATATTTGTTTACGGTTTCGAATAATATGCGAGGCGTACGAAGCAATTTATGCGGATAGTTCGGGCTCGCGGCTCGTCATACAGTCGCCCAAAAGTCTACAGATAAAAGTAAACAATTACGATTTTATTATAAACTCTGTTTTAATCGGCAACACCCTAACGTTTTATTTGGCGAAAAAAATACTTATCCAACATTTAAAACAAATTATTAATTAAGAATTACTTCTTTACAACATAAACCGTAGCCGTATGGAATTCATCGCACATCCAAATATAGTGGTATCTTTTGGAAGGCTGTGGTCTCCTTCAATGTTTCACTTCCTGGGATTTGTGACTTCCTTTGCCGTTTAGTCTTCAAAATGGTAGGTTAAGAAATGATATGTTTTATCCCTAGGCATCCAATATTATCGTATCGCGTAAATCTTTGCCCTGTTGATTTTAAGTTTAGCCTGTTTTTTGAGGGATGGAATAAACATCCGTAGTACATAGTTTGCTCAGGTTTTCCTTCTGACATAGCTTCATGTTCATCTAGTATACAACGTGTACCGTTTGGTATTACGTCTTGATCAATTAAAAATCGGTGCTGTTTTACCTTCTAGCTGTTTTATTCGATCCTGCCAATTCTTATGGTACTGATTTGATTTGGTAATTTGAGCCTGTTGTTTGAGATATCTTTGAAGTACTTACCGGTAAAGGTTAGGTTGTCTCACTTTGTTTACCTGTGACCGTATGTTCGGCTAATTATTCTGGACGAGCCAGGCACCTCTAGAGCTGAATTTGTTATTTTTATTCTTTCTTTTACGGAATATTTCATTGATGCAATTTTGAGTGTGAGTGACCACGAACTTCTTAGGGAAATAACCTGGTGTTATCGTTTGTTTGTAGGTGAACGTTCCGAAGCAGCGGAAGACCTTCTGCAAAAAATGCAAGAAGCACAAGCCCCACAAGGTTACCCAGTACAAGAAGTCAAAGGAAAGGACTGCTTCCCAGGGTAGAAGACGTTATGACCGTAAACAGCAGGGTTATGGTGGTCAGACCAAACCCATCTTCAGAAAGAAGGTAAAGACCTTGATATCACTGCTATAGCATCTTGTTCAAGCTTGTGGCACTTTTCTAACCCTTCTCCTTTGAATTGTAGGCTAAGACCACCAAGAAGATCGTATTGAGGATGGAATGTTCCGACTGCAAGTACCGTAAGCAGATCCCCCTGAAGCGCTGCAAACACTTCGAACTTGGTGGTGACAGGAAGAGGAAGGTATGTATCGTGTTAAATTCCCTTGTCCTTGCTAACTTTACTGATTAGTAAAACAAATGTAATGTTAAATTGAATTTACAACCCTTAGTCACATTTTAGAAGTTAACATTCTGTGTTCAAGTATCTCACCCGTTTTTCTCCTTTGTTACAGGGTCAGATGATCCAGTTCTAGGCTTATGTCTTTGTATCATCTTTCCGTTATTAAATAAGTTAAAACCCAATATTTTTCTACTTCTTGGAACTCCTTTAAACTGGACAGAAAAATCAACACATTTCAACTTGTAAAATTTAAAATATATTATACATAACAAATAACAAAATATAAAAAGACATGTTATTCTGAATCTGATTGCTCAGATTTCATTGCTTCAGACTCTTCTTTCACATCAGATTGTAGCAGTTGATCAGGATTACTAGAACCAATGAGAGGGATTGATAACTTGCAATACAAAAGTTAATGAAAGAACATACTTGAACCAGTTAAGAGGATAGCACTGGCAATTAAAGTTGTGGCAGTTCCACTTTACCTTAAAATAGTAGGATCCAATCCTTCAGCTTGCATTTTAAGTTTCACTGCAGCTTCAGGAACACCAACTTGCAACATTTTGAAGAATTTTTTGTAAGTGGGATCATCTTTGGCTCGATTAAGATTCATACTCACATCAGGGACCTGAGGTAGTTCACCAGCAGTGACCTGAGCACAAAATTCAGTGACAGAAGGTATAACGAGACCATACATCACCATGTGAAATGAAATTGAGTTACCTCTTCAGTAATGACTGATTGAGATTGAGCTGTATTGGCTGTTGTGTTGTTAGGTTCCAATGACACACCAGGCCCTTCTGACTGATTGACAACAGTCGATGATACATCATCCAGAGCAGGAATTGAAGACAGCTGCAAATAACATACAAGAAGAGAACTATATCACTTAACTTTTGTAAATGGTTGAATGAAGATTGAGACGTCTCTCTTTCCAAACTTACTTTTGCCTCCAATATTTCCATACACGCTTCTAGCCTTCGCAACTTGGTATTGAACTTTTCAAGTCGTACCTCACAAGATCTTGAGAAGTTATTCAAGAAAGATATAGTATTGGTTATGAAGTAATTTATAAATGCTAGAGTACGTTTCTGATGAATAGCTCCTACCTGAAAGGGTGAAAACAAACTTGAATAACCTAGAAAGATTCCACTAGCAGAAGATAAATTAGATTACGTAAATACCCGTACTTGAGTATAATCAACGCCAGCACCGATCATGGGAAGTCCATCAGAATCCATACTTCTTCTGTAAGGTACAAGAGTCAAACTATCTTATGCAACACCACCAGTTAACTTTTATTCCAGTCGGTTTTCAATTCCATTCGGCAACTTTGACACTTGCTCGCTTTCAAAGAAAAAACCACAACAAAAACTTACGCCTTCCACAACACTACGTAACAGCCTACAACGAAATCGCGCATGCGCGCAAAGGACTAGCAGTGAGGAAGAGAATCAATGCAGACGACACAGCAGAAGACAGTGGGCCTTTCGTCGAAAGAAATATTGAGCTTACGCGGAGGAGAACGAAGTTTCCTCTTGAGATTTTGTTCTAAAAGTCAGCAAAAATTACGAACGGAAAGGTTTTTCCAGGCCCAGGCACTGCTCGCAGTGTCTGGCGCTTGCAAACTGCCACAAACATGGTTGCAGATCACTCCTCAACAACTGTCAATGAGGGGAAAGACAGCAACATACTATGTTGCTCAGATGCAGCAGAGGTGCATATGACACATAACTGTAAATCGGTTTTTGATATTGTTAGAACAGGGTGAGTTGCTCCTCTATTCCTAATGGACTTGAAACATTGGAAGAATTAATATAGTAGCAATGTGTTTTGCACTTATTTTGATTTTACCATATTTGTTGGTTGCTCTAAAATACTTTTGAATTCCTTTGTTAAAGTGAAGTATGTGACCTCGAGGTTTTGGTTGAACAACATGGTTCTGAGATTCTCAGTGCTCGAGATGAGTGGGGCTATACCCCGGCTCACTGGGCCGCTCTTGATGGAAACCTTCCAGTTATGAGGTATCTTGTTGAACGAGGTGCTCCTGTGGATCTGTCCTGCCTTGGTACTCAGGGTCAGAGGCCAATTCATTGGGCATGCCGTAAAGGACATGCTGCAATTGTTCAAGTTCTTCTAAAGGTAATCATTGAAACCAAAACAGTCCTTCGGAGCAAATTTTTTGCAAATTAGTATATGCAGAAGTTAAAGTGTGACACCCTCTTAGGCAGGTGTAGCAGTTAATGCAGCAGACTTTAAAGGTCTCACTCCACTCATGACTGCATGTGTGTTTGGAAGAGGTGCAACAGCCGCTTACCTCCTCGGGATGGGAGCATATCATCACCTTACTGATATTAATGGAGATTCGGCACTGCATTGGTCTGCATACAAAGGTATTAATCATCTCCATGTTAACTTAAAAGTCAGCAACAATGCAGGCATTATTTTAAAAGAGTTTAAAAATTGTTCACAGGACATCCTGATTTGATCCGTTTGCTTATTTATGCTGGTGTTGACTTACAAAAAGCGGACAACTTTGGATCTACACCACTTCATCTTGCTTGTCTATCTGGAAATATGAGTTGTGTAAAAATATTGTGCGAAAAGGTAAGACAGTTTTAGAATTTCTATTCTATGACAAAACATGCAGGAATCTAAACAATTCAAAATTTATTCATTTCAGAGCAAAATTGATTTAGAACCACGTGACAAAAATGGAAAGACGCCTCTGATGCTAGCAAAGAGTCACCAGCACAATGACATTGTTCAAGTATTAACAACTGAAAGGAATCGTCGAGCAAGATGGATGCCACCAATAACAGAAATATGGTAAGGAGGACATAAGAAACTCCAATCCTTTAATCTACTGTATTAGTAATAGGTACATATTTTAAATACTGTATAAAACTATATCATTTCCTATGATGTATGTCTAGGAGTTTGATGTTTGGTGGTGCTGGAAATTCAAAGGGACCGCTTCTGTTCTTCTTAGGATCATTCCTATTGTGGGAATATCCCATGTACTTGTTTAGGGTAATTTTAGTGACATTCTCATTTTTGCAAGCTTCATACCTGCATTTAGTTGTTGTTTTTTTTAAACGTAGAATAGGTGAATTGCCCTTCTATTTCTTTTGATGCTTTATTTTGATTTTCAATGGCACAGTAGTTTCAAGTAGCACAGTCTCTCTTACTTTTCAAACTTATATTCACCAACAATATAATTTTTAGTAAGTACAGTAGGTCAATATCTTTACTCGGATTAAAATTAATTGTTAAATAATAACTTGTTCTATAATCCACCAATTTTATGCTCTGCCTAAACAGTGCGTACCTATCACATGGAATTTAATGAGAGGTTCACATTATTGTTTCATTTATTGGAATCTACTCATGTGGCTCAGCTGGGTTATTGCTAATCGCAGAGACCCTGGTTATGTTCCACAAGACACAGAAGGATATATTCGAGCCATCAAACAGGTAGGAAAATTATTTGAAAAAATATATTATGTGGATATTTATAAATTCGAGACTTTCTATTAATTTTGGACTTTACACCTAAAACAGATTCCATATTTTGACAAATACAAAAAGAAGCCTATCATACTTTCCAGACTTTGCCATTCCTGCAGATGTATCAGGCCTCTTCGAGCTAAGCACTGTAGATACTGCAATAGATGTGTGCAGTACTTCGATCATCATTGCCCATTTATTTACAATTGTGTTGGTCTTCGGAACAGGTACAGTTTTTTTCTGGATGAAAATGATATAAATCAAAGAATCTTTACTAATTTCAATATTCTCTGCTCCACTAGAATGTGGTTCTTTTTATTTGTCATGAGCATTGCAATTAACTGCTCTTTGACAGTATATTTCGCTTGCTACTGCATAGCAATTGAGGGTTTCCAGCTCTTATATGTACTTGGTCTGCTGGAATCACTGCTTTTTTGTGGGCTTGGATGGATTCTTACATGTACATCAGTAAGTTGATATGCACAATTTAACTTTGAGTATAGTGTCATTAACCAGAAAATATTGAAGGGCATTGTTTCCAACTACTTACAGGTTCTTCATGCCTGCTTCAATCTGACAACTAATGAAATGTTTAATTACAAAAGGTATCCATACCTTAGAGACAAGAAGGGCAAGTTCCAAAACCCCTTCAGTAGGGGTCCAGTCTACAATCTTTTAGAATTCTTTGTTTGTACTCCTGACCTGAGATCTGGAGACCATGAGCTTCTTGAAGAAGAATCAGGCCCTTAATTCTTATACATGCACGGTGAAATCAATGCAAAATACTTTCAAGGCTTTTTAAGGCTACCTGAGGGTTATAAGTGAAATATAAAATTTAACAATTGGATAGCTTGCTTCAAATCTAAAAAATAAATTCTCTCTCATCTTTAAAACACGCTATCTCTTTTAAAGAAAATTAAAAAATTTTAATGTCAAAAAACAATGAAATGACCATCTTTTGCAATAAAAAATTTGCTAAACGGCACAAACACAATTTGCTCAAAAATTGTTTACGCTTAAATGTTTGTTCATAATTATTTATCACCTAATTGGAATACTTTTCACATATTTTATATGTATATTTTTTCTGTGCATTTGAAGTCACAAGCTTTGTAATTTTGTAAAGCTTATCAAATAAAAATCTCATAAACCCAAAATTCTTTCACTTGCCTGTGACTGAGATCATCTCTTCAAGTAGTCATCATACAGCTTTAGTAAGGAGGGAGGAGTCCTTGGGGTCACAATTTCTAATGCTTGATCAAAGTGCTTTTTTGTCACAAACTGAGCAGTTATATTTTCTTCAAGAGCCTTTAATGCTGCCTCATGGCATACAGCCAAAACCTAGGGAAAAGGGTAGAAAAATGTAAAATGATAAGGAGGAGAAGTTATTATACCAAATTGAGAGTGACTACAAACAAACTTACCTCAGCCCCTGAATAACCTTCTGTTTTCAATACAAGTTCATTTGCATTAAAATCTTCAGATACAGGCATTTTTTTCAGCTGAATATCAAAAATTTGTTTTCTACTATTTGTATCTGGCAAAGGAACATATACTATTCTATCTAATCTCCCTGGCCTCAATAGTGCCTGTCATTAGAGATATGGAATAATTTATACAATTATTAAAATGGTCATTGATATCACAAAAGTGATAAGAGTACTTCTTTGTACCTTGTCAATGCGGTCCGGTCTGTTTGTGGCAGCTACCACAGTGACGTTTCCAAGGGCGGTGACACCATCCATTTCTGTAAGTAGTTGAGCTAACACTCGTTCTTGGACATTACTTCCTCCACCACTCCCACTGCTACCTCTTTCACCACCAAGAGCATCCAACTCATCAAAAAAGATAATAGCTGGTGCAACTTGACGAGCCCTTCGAAATACTTCTCTTACAGCACGTTCTGACTCACCAACCCACTTACTAAACAATTCAGGACCCTAACAAGAAGAGCAAAGAGATTGAAGTGTGAGGAGATATGTGAATGCATGGAAATTGAATCTTTATGATAGTACCTTAATTGACAAGAAGTTCAGTTTGCTCTCAGTTGCAAGAGCTTTTGCTATCATAGTCTTGGAACAACCGGGTGGGCCAAACATCAATACTCCACGAGGAGGTTTGATACCAAGCCTCTCAAACGCCTCGGGATGTGAAAGGGGCCATTCAACTGCTTGTTTGAGTTTTAATTTAAGGTCCTCTTGACCTCCTATGTCAGACCAGCGTACCTTTAAAATAAAGACACAAAACAGTAATGATTGAGTGAAAAGTACAAAAATTATCAAGCTATTCAAAAGGATTGTGGGTGCAACTTACATTTGGAACATCAACAAGGACTTCTCGCATAGCACTTGGGTTTATTCGTCCCAAGGCCCACTGCATGTGCTCTATTCTAATAGAAACGCCAGAGTTTCCTAATGAGCTCTTCAAAGCACATGTGCCAGCTTGAGACACTAGAGACGCTAAATCTGCTCCAACAAAACCATGAGCAGCATGGGCAGCAGAGAGCAATTCCTCTTGTGTTAATGAATGTGGGACAGATTTTAACAGGTTCTGAAGAATTTCCAAACGAGCCTCTGGTGTGGGTACTGGAACCTCTATTTCCCGGTCAAGCCTAGATGGAAATTATAATTATACTGTAAATTTTTTTCCTATCAAAACATCAAAAAAACATTAAAGAACATCATTGAGAGTTTGCTCACCTGCCAGGTCTTCGGAGAGATGATTCAACAGAATCAGGTCGACTAGTTGTTGCAATAACAAAAACTTTCTTACTGCTCGCGTTTAGTCCATCTAAAAGAGTGCATAGAGTAGTGACCACTCGTCTCTCCAGTTCTGATCCAGAACTACTGGACTTCTTGGAGCACAAAGAGTCTATTTCATCCAAGATGATAACTGCGGGCCCTGATGAAGTGGCCTTTGTGAAAAAGGATCTCAGTCTTGCATCCGTTTCCCCAAGAACTTTGCTGAATAGTTCTGAGCCTATCAAAGTGTGGACAGATGCAGCAGAGTCCTGAGCAAGAGCATGGGCAAGAAGTGTTTTCCCTGTGCCTGATGGCCCAAACAATAAAACACCCTTTGATATACGGAGACCATGCTGCCAAGAGCTGGATGGATTCAGAGCTAATGACATTATTTCCTTGACTTCATTGATCACTGGCTGCAGGCCTCCAATTGTTTCAATTAAATTTTTATTTAAACATTGTTCTGTTTTGTCATCCTGGGCAAGATTTTTAATTTGCCATTGAGTAGCATGAGTGAGATGATAAAACTCTGAATTCAAAATAGATAATTCTTTCAAAGGAGATTCAGCAAAACTTTCAACAGTGCTAGAGAGTTCATCGTGACTTTCTTCCGTTGAACTACCCGTATAGGAATCTTCCATCATGTTTCTGAAGGGTTTTCGCACAGGAGTATCAGTGGAGGAAACAGAACCAAAAACTCTCTTGATCTGAACATTTGATAGCTTTCCAACTGGTGTAGAGCAGGAAGCTTCACCTCCTGACTGCATATCACCAAAGGACATATTCTGTAAATTATCAGTAATTGTTTCCAGAGGATCTGGAGTGTTTAAGGTGCTTGCACTTTGATCAATAGCTGGAAGACGTATCACTTCACTAACTACAAATTTGAGTTTGCGGCCATAGAAAGGAACTTGAAGCTTGCTACCTAGTTTCACATATTTTCCAGAATATTTATGTTTCAGTATGAGAAGTATATCAACCAACTTTTGGTCATAAGTGTGAGATGTGTTACATGCATAGACTACAACTTCTTGAGCTGGAGGTATTGGAAAAGATATTCTTTTTACAGTCACTGGTGCATTTATCAAGTCATCAGCAAATTCTATTCCTGAAAATTAAGTATGGAAATATTTTTTTAAAAATTTCAAGAGTAATTGAATTGGTAATAAATATTTCAGCAATATATACTAGCTTTGAAACGTACCTCCCTTAGTCATTAAAACTGAAGTGACAGATTTTTCAGTAGTAGGCCAAACTGATTTTATTGCAGAGCATCCTCTTGCCTCCAGCAAAACAGGTTCACCGATGCAAAATCCACATTGTTGAATAGCCGGTAGAGAGAGAAAAACTATGTTTTCAAGTTCCTCTGCAGGTAGACCTGCTAATGTATCTGTAAAATGAATTGCTGTCTCATCATGCTGTGTAAATAAATACCCCAAGCACTTACAACCATCAATTACCTGTAGACGAAACCTCCCCGAGCAAACTGTGAAGAACTTTTTTCTTTATAAATCCATGCATCCAACCCTCAACTTGAGGTGGGCATGACCCTTCTTGGTGAATAGGAAGGTCTTTCGCAGGAAGAACAACTTGACACTTCTCACAGCGATGCCATAGAGGGGAAGATTTTGAGCGTGTCTTCGGTGGCATTCTAAAGATTAAATTCAAACGTCAAAGTAAAAGTTCTCAATGAAGGTAGACACCGACAAACTTTATTTACGTTCATGCTTTCATGCTAGGTTATGAAGAGCAGCAGAAGATAGGTAAAATAATTGTCAAACGACTTTGTCACTGAAAATTACCGGAAAAAGAGTGACATTCATAAGTTATGAGTGATTTACCTGATTTATTTTAAGAATTATATTGAAGCCTAGACATAGAAAACATAGAAAATCTCCACTTCACCCACGTCTCGCTGTTGTTTACATGTTCATGTGGATGGCCAACAAATGACGTCTGGCCAGCAAGGAGCGCCAACACAGATACGTAAGCGTAAAAAAGTTCACCATACCGTGGTTAGAGAAGAACTAAACTCCATACCAACGACCTGAGTGTTTCTGAATAATTAAAACCCGTCAAAAAATTGGAACCTTGAGCCGAAATCCACATAGATTATCGAATAAAATGTATCTCCAGCATATCGCAGTTGGCGTAACTGACACCCGCTTAATTTTAAATTAATTTAGTTTTTTTCTGCCTTGGCCGTACATAGTTCTAAGGATTTGGTCATACTTCACAACATTATTAACGCCTGTAATCTGATAGAGTTTGTAGCGTAAAATTTGAATATTTTCTGAAACCAACAATATTTTCCTTGACTTTGGCGGTGTCGCCACAAGTCAAGAGTTGACCTTTTGTGGCGTCGTTGCGTGGAGAGCATTATGGCTGCTAAGGGTGTGGCCAGGCAGGCAGGGCCGGGGGGTGGGTGCGTGCGGAGCTGGATGCAAGAGGGGCTGAGGAACAGCCTGCTCGACTTTCAGAGAGGCCACCCCCACCACATGCCACCACCATCCTCCCCTCTCAGTAAATCCCTTCCCGAGCGTTCTCTCCCTCGCACCCTCTCCCTCTCTCTCCCTGTCTATCCCTCTCTCTCTCTCTCTCCCTCCCTCTCTCTCTCTCTCTCTCTCTCTCTCTCTCTCTCTCTCTCTCTCTCTCTCTCTCTCTCTCTCTCTCTCTCTCTCTCTCTCTCTCTCTCTCTCTCTCTCACTCTCTCCTCTCTCTCCCTCTCCCTCTCCTCTCCCTCTCCCTCTTCCCCGTTCACTGCCTCGCACTTCCCTACCCTGTTCATTCATTCCCTTCTGGTTCTCTCGTGTCGTCCTGTATAATCCATTGCTGTTTCCCCTCTTCCTTTCCCTTCTTTACGCTTTCATTATTTCCCTCTTCCTTCCCTTCGCATTTCTCCCCCTCCGCGGTTCACCCCTCTCCTCCCTCTCTTTCTCACCAGTGACGGTGCCTACCCCTCCCTTTCTCGCTCTCGCTCCCACTCCTGCCGCTCGATGCTTCGATCGTTGCGGCGGTGGTCGTCCACGGCGTTGCGGGTGTAGAGGAGGAGGAGGAGGAGGTGGTGGTGGTGGTAGCAGCGCGGCCCACCCCCGCCGCCCCCGCCCCGCCCCGCCCTCTCTCCACCCCTTCCTCCACCCTCCCTCTTCCTCCCGCTCCGAGCCCAGGGCGTCCCCGAGCCCCACGGGCTGCCGCCGAACCACGGCGTCGCGTCGCCCTCTCGCTCGCTCATGCCGGCGCCGGGGCGCCGCGAACTGCGCGAACGCAGCCCGCTGCAAGGGAAGCGGAGGGAGGGCGGGAGGCGTCCCCGGGGAAGGGGGGTGGTGGGGGACGGCGTCGCGGCGCAGCGCGGTGCGGCGGGGCGGGGCGGGGCGGGGCGGGGCGGGGCGGGGCGGGGCGGGCGGGGCGGGGCACGGGGGGGCGTGGTGGGGCGGGGTGGGGCGGGGTGGGGCACGGCGGGGCGAGGCGGGGCCGGGGCGGGGCCGGGGCGGGGCGGGGACGTGCGGGGAGTGGGGTTGTGCCGCCCTACCCCTCGACGGGCCTCGCCTCCTCCCGGGCCTCGGGCCGCAGTCGCCCTCACCTCTCGCTGCGACGCGGTGCCGGTGCCACACGGTCGGGAGCGCGCGCCACGCACCAGTCCCGCGGAGCCGCGAGCCGTACTCGTACTACATCGCCACGCCGCGAGCCGCCCGCCCCGCCACGCTACCGCCTCCAGGGGAAGAGCACGCCAGCCAGCCACGGTAACTGCAGCGAGGACAAGCGAGGAGGGATGCGCTCGCGACATGCAATAAAACGTTGACTCCTCCGCCCCGCCCCGCCCCGCCCGGCACACGGACACACTGGACAGGACGGCACGGGACAACCCCGCGGGGGGCCACACCTTTACGGCACGCGCACACTGTTGAAAGCTTACAGTGATTTCCTCCACTGTCGTAAGCTACAGTGAATGTCACTGTAAGCTACGGTGAATCAGGGTGCATCAGCGTAGCTTACAGTGACATTCACCGTAAGCTTTCATTAGTGCCGTGAGCATGAGCATGCACCCTGAACACCGAGTCCTCATGGTCCTCATCGATTCCGGCGGAGACGCATCGCGGGGCGGGACCGCCGCGCCGCGCGCCTCACAGTGTACTGCCATGAGTTTCTCCCGAACGCATCTCTATACTTGGGCTGTGTCCGAATTCCCATGTAGGTATGGTCGGAACGGTCGGTTCGGCCGGTGCGAGCGAGAGAGATAGATGCTACCTCTCAGCATGCATCTGTCTCTCTCGCACCCACCGAACCCTCCGTTCCGACCATACCAACATAGAATTCGGACGCAGCCTTGACTGAAGGACTTGCCGCAGTCCTCGGGGTGTGACATGGTCAGTGACAAGGTCGATACCCGCGTGGCTGCCTGACCCGACCCGACCCGACCGGCTAACGGTCAGCTAACGAGAGGAGGACGTGACCACGTGATCAGAGGTGACAATAGCGCCGCGCGTGCCGGTGCGGTGGGACCGGGGCCGGGGCCGGGGCCGGGGCCGGGGCCGGGGCCGGGGCCGGGGCCGGCGCCGCGGCCCGCGGGGGCGGACGAGTCAGCAAATAGGAGGGCAGGGCGGCGCCAGTTCGGTCTGAGGCGAGACTGGACGGGAACGGTAGGAGGGAGTAAGGGTTGCGACCTGCTTCCTCTCCTCGCGCGCACGTGCACACGTGCACGGGGCGGGAGCGCGTCCCACACACGCGCGCGCTCATGCACACACGTGTGTCCCGCAGGAGCTTTGCCGACCAGGCCCACGTGGTCCCGATTAAACTTTCACATTCATCGGCACCCTGAGTGCGAGTGGCGCGTGAAATGTGAATGAGAGGGAGCGGGCGGGGCAGAGGGGGCAGACGGCACGGCAGAGCACGCTCCCTCGTGGTACCCCAACCCCAACTCGGCCCGCACATTCATGAAACATGGCTCACGAGCACTGAAATATTTTTTTCTCCTTGTTTCATACCCACGCCGCGCCACCCTTTTTCTCGTATGTTTTTTATTGACTCTTGTTTTCTCCGCGTCCGCAGGAAGCTGAGTCGTCTCGTCGCGCGGCGAGGCGAGGCGAGGCGTCTGGCCGGGGGCCCCCGGGGGGCCGGGTGGTCATACAGAGAATGCAAAGCTTCCTCCTCCGCCGCTGTCGCAGCCGCAGCTCGCCAAGAGCGCCGTCATCAGATACGCCGCGCCGCCGCGCCGCGCCGCGCCCGAGCCGCCTCGTGGGAGCCGCAGGACCAGGACGCGCCGCCAAGCGCCCCGAGGCCGCGACAGTCTCGTCGTGCCCGTGCCCGTGCCCGTGCGTGAGGCGGAGCGGAGGGCTGCCCGCCCCTCCCGGCTGACCTGCTAGACCCGCCGCGTGCCCGTGCCCGTGCCCGTGCCCGTGCGTGAGGCGGAGCGGAGGGCTGCCCGCCCCTCCCGGCTGACCTGCTAGACCCGCCGCGTGCCCGTGCCCGTGCCCGTGCGTGAGGCGGAGCGGAGGGCTGCCCGCCCCTCCCGGCTGACCTGCTAGACCCGCCGCGTGCCCGTGCCCGTGCGTGAGGCGGAGCGGAGGGCTGCCCGCCCCTCCCGGCTGACCTGCTAGACCCGCCGCGTGCCCGTGCCCGTGCCCGTGCCCGTGCGTGAGGCGGAGGGCTGCCCGCACCTCCCGGCTGACCTGCTAGACCCGCCGCGTGCCCGTGCGTGTGCCCGTGCGTGAGGCGGAGCGGAGGGCTGCCCGCCCGTCCCCCGTGCCCGTGCCCGTGCCCGTGCGTGAGGCAGAGCGGAGGGCTGCCCGCCCCTCCCGGCTGACCTGCTAGACCCGCCGCGTGCCCGTCCCGTGCCCGTGCCCGTGCCCGTGCGTGAGGCGGAGCGGAGGGCTGCCCGCCCCTCCCGGCTGACCTGCTAGACCCGCCGCGTGCGCGAGTGACTGACAGTGTACTGTGGTCGGATTTAGTGCCAGTGCGCTATCAAGACGTTTGAAAGAAAGTAGTAGTGTGTGCGGGCGCTGTCGTGCAACTTGTTTGAGTGCATCATCTCTGAGACCATCTACGACCAGTGGATACAACACTTCAGCGGACGCGGGTAAGGGATATTTTTTCCGGGCTATTTAGAGAGTAGTACGATGCAAGTTATTTCTTTTGGCGAGATGTTCCGTGTTTCTTCACCCGCATGCTCGCGTTTGCTTATTCGGTTGGGCTGACAGTTTCTTCTCGGTGGATTCAGTGGACCTGACTCAGGGGCCGGTGAGAGCACAAGTGCTCCCAAATAGAACTAACCAACCGGTGGGGCGCCGCCGCGCCGCGCCGTCCTGCCCAGCCCAGCCCAGCCATCCAATCCCCTCCCCCCGCTCCCGCCCCCCTTTTTCTACCCGGCATGTCAAAAGAGGGGCGGACGGTGTGGCCGGAAGGGGGGCGCTGGGGGCGCCAGGGTAGGGGAAGAGAGGTAGGGGAGGGGGGGGGGAGAGACCTTCGTAAGAGGGGGAGGGGGAGCTTACACTGACTCACACGCAAGCGGTATGCAGACACGGGCCGGGCCGCGAGCGCGCGCGCCCGCGCACACTCACACGTACACATTCAAGCCAAGTCAAGTTGGCAGCCGAACCAGCGGACAGGAAGTATATTTGAGGAAACAGTCGGCTAGTTTTTCTCGACGCGCCGGCGCTTCGTTGTGTTCGAGGTGCCGATAACATTGTTTAGAGGGTGCGTGGCGTCGCGTCGCCGTCACCTGGGCCGCGAGCGAACGCTAGCAGCGTAGCGCAGCCCTTGTCCTGCCTTTGCCTCAGCGATGCGCCCTACCCCACCGCAACCCGCCCCGCCCCGCCCCGCTCACGCCCCGCCCCGCACCCTTCACCGTCACCACCACTCTGAACCGGCGAAAACCGCCCTCGTCGGTACGGCGCCATCGGTTTGGTGGCCGAATGGCCGGTTGATAAGACTTGTGTGGGCGGCATGGCACCGGTACCCTAACCTTCCCCTCCGCACCGCACACCACGCCCCACACCACATCCCGCCCCGCCCCGCCCCGCCCCGCCCACACACCCTACTCTCTGCTAACTGGATTGCACCGGGTGAGCGCCGCAGGACGCCGGTGCGCGTCGGGTTGCCTACGCCCCCTCCCCACACACCCTCACATTTCCGCCCCATTTTTCATGGCGACTATAGTAGTTCTTTTTTAAGTTGATTTTTTTTTTTCGTGCCAGTCTTGTCCTGGACAGGGCACTGCACTGCCTGCGTTCTCGGCGCTGGTCCAAAGTCCCTGCCTCAGAGACGGCGCCTAAGACTCCGGCGCGGCGCGACGGCGTCCGCGTCCACCCGTGCGCCCCTTCCCCTAGGCCCCGGCCCCGGCCCAGCACTAACCCCATCTTCCGCCCCGCCCCGCCCCGCCCCGCCCCGCCCCGCCCCGCTCGGCCCCGCACTCCGGAGGAGCAAACAAGGCGGGGTAAACAAACAGTAGCTCTGCTCTGCGTGGCCCTGGGGGGCGGACCCCGGCGGCAGGACGCCCGGGCCACGGGCCCCAGGCCCAAGCACATCCTCTAGCTGCAACTAGCATTTTACATATGATACAAGGAGCCCGGAAAAATATTACCGTGCAGTTTTGTAGTTGGGCTGTGCGGCAGTGTTGCCAAAACAGTAGGCAATAAGGGGCCCAAACACAGTGCAGTATAGTGGGCTGCATGTGCGCCTGCCAACTAGGCAACATGAATGCATCTGTGCTTGGGTGCTGCCGAGTAGGCAGGCGCAGATGCAGCCCGCTTTACTCTGTAGAGTTTGGGCGACTTATTGCCTACTTTTCTGGCAACGCTGCTGTACCGGCCGCACCGCACGAGTGTGCGGGAGGGTTGCCTACTCGCAAGGCGCTATAAGCGAAGTCGGCAGAATAGGTGGGCAGGCAAGCACGCTTGCAAGTCTTAAGTTATTTCCTTGTCGCTCGTTATTCCTCACAGTTCTGCAAGACCTCCCCTTCTCCGCCCACCCTCGCTACTGTTAAACCGAATTCTCATGTGACGATAAATATTGCTACGAATATTTCGTCACAAGAGCTGAAGAGATGAAACATGCAGTCGTCACACGACATACATTTCGTCACTTGACATGAATCTATTTCGTCACATGACATGCAAAATTCGTCACACTGTGATGAATCATTTGTCATATAAAATTTATCTCACCCCTTCATGTGACGAACCTATCAACGGTAAAATTTAGCACAGACTTTGTCGTAACGTGACGTCTTAAAATTTTGCAGTGTGTACCCCCCTCCCCGGTTAATGCAATGCATTTGTGGGCCGCGGCAGGATCGGGGGGTTGGGTGGGAAGAGGGGGGTGGGGGGTGGCCAGGCTCAGACAGCCACTCATCGCGTGCCGTGTCAAATAAATGCATGCAAATTTCATGAGGCGCATTGACACGCTCCGGCGCCCCCTCGGTCGCTCCGTACCGGCCATGGCGATGAAGCAGGATAGGCCAGGACGCGGAGGACGAGACGGGGCGGGGTGAGGTGAGGTGGGGTGGAGCGGGGCGGGGTGAGTTGGGACGGGACGGGGTGAGGTGGGGTGGGGTAGGGCAAATAAGGAGAATGGGAAAAAATGTGCCTTGCTTGCCCTGACTCACGACGGCGTCCTCCTCTGCTGTTCCAGGCGAGACAGACGGCTGCTGCAGCGACAGCGAGGCTCCGCTCCACTCGACACCGGCCCGGTAGATAAGGAACCGCCTACCGCCATGGTCAGCAAGGCGGGCGACCACCGCAACGGCCACGAGCTGGCGCCGCTGCGCGCCGGGGGCGGCGGCGGGGGCGGTGGGGGCGGCAGCGGGGGCGGCGGCGTGCTCGGCCCCCAGGCCCAGGTGGCGGTGCCGTCGGCCGCGCAGGCGGGCGCCTCCGGCGTGACCATCGTGGTGACGCACGCGCCGCCCCAGCACCGCGGCTCCATCATCAGCAGGGCGTCGGCCGGCCCCGAGCGCGCCGCCTGGTCCAACAAGATGCAGTTCTTCCTCTCCATCATCGGCTACTCGGTGGGGCTGGGCAACATCTGGCGCTTCCCGTACCTGTGCCAGCTGCACGGCGGCGGTGAGTAGCAGGAGCAATCAGCCGCGCGACCACGCCCCGCCCCGCCCCGCCCCGCCCACTGGACCAAATCTACTCATCAGCGTCGACCCCGCGCCGCCCCGCCCCGCCCCGCCCCGCCCGAGGACCACGGCCCATGGCTGCTTTGCGCGGCTGCACCCAGAAAATCGTTTCCTTAAAACTAGGAAAAATTTCCTCCCGTTAAAGTTTTTTCTTTTGAATCAAGGACATTTTCCTAAAATAAACATAAAGAATTTTTTTTCTTATTTCTAAGAAAAATTTGCCTTATTTAATGGAAAATTCTTTAACTGTACATTAAAACAATGGTGTTTTCTTTGAATCTAAGAAAAACTTTCCTAATGTTGTTTCAAGGAAACACTTTTCTGGGTGTGTCCTGTCATGTCATGGCGAGGCTGATGGGCTGGGCTGGGCTGCGTGCTCGACCCTTTCACCCTTAACCTGCAATTACCTCATCTCAGTCCTACCATCTCCTGCACTGCCATCTCCTCCCTACCACGCCGTATACATCTCTATCCCCTTCACTTCCCTCCATGCTCTCTCCCCTTTACTTCCCTCCCTCCCTCCCTCTCTCTCTCTCTCTCTCTCTCTCTCTCTCTCTCTCTCTCTCTCTCTCTCTCTCTCTCTCTCTCTCTCTCTCTCTCTCTCTCTCTCACCTCCCTCCCCCTCTCTCTCCCCTTTACTTTTCTACTTTCCTGCCTCCCTATCTCCCCTTTCACTTCCCTCCCTCACTCCCTTTCACCCCCACCCTCTCCAACTCCCTCTCTCCGTTATTTGTACCTAGTACTGGACGCCCACGCAGCCTGGGGATCGATACACGTCCTCGACCCGCTGCAGCAGCAGCAGCAGAGAGAGATGAAACCGAGAGGGAAAGAGAGACGCTCTGTAGGGAGGAGAGAGGGAGAGAGAAAGAGGGAGGCAGACAGAGAGAGAGACGGTCGAGAAAGCGACGAGAGAAGAGAGAGATGGGAAGAGAACAGAGAACAGGATAGGGAGGGGAGAGCGAGGCGGGGGCGGAGAAGAGAACCACTCCATTCATGCCATTCCACGCCGCGCGCGCCCCCGCCCCGCGCCCCTCCCACGCGCTCGGGCCGATCTCCCTCCCTCGCCCTGGTACCCCCTGGTACCTTTGTCGAAAACAAGCGTGCTGGCGACAGTGGGGCGGGGAGGGCGCAGAGGGAGGGTGGGAGGGTTGCGGCGTGGGAGTATATGCGGGTGGGGGAGCGGGGGTTGAGGAGTACGGAGTGGGGGGACTTTAGGGCCTGGGGGTAAACAAGCAGGGGGGGCGGGGCGCACCCACACCCGCACCAGCACCCGCAGAGGCTGGCTGGACCCGGCCCAAAACCTGTATTATTCTCCTTTCTCTCTCCCCCTCCCCTCCCCCTGCAGCACCAGCCGCGTCACTTAGGCCCTTGCGCCGCGTCCCTGACACGGGACGGGAAGGGGCGGGCGGCTGCGGCGGGGGAATGACCAGCGCAAGGGGGCGGCAGAGGGGTGTGGCCGTGACGTCACCGCCAGCGGGCGGGGCGGGGCGGGGCGGGGCGGGGCGGGGCGGGGCGGGGCGGGGCGGGCGGAGCACTACAGCGCGTCTACTGCTGAGCGCGCGCGCGCGGGGGCGGGGGCGGGCCCGGGGGCGGCTGGGCTGGGGCTGCGGGGGCGGCGCCGTGGAGTCGCGTAGTGGGTTTGGTCGCGGGACGCGGGGCCGTGGCCCGGCATGCCTGGCGCCGTCCCCCCCCCTCCCCCTCCCCCGCCCCTCACGGCGGGCAACGCAAGCGCACCACGGCACTGGCCTGGCCACGACTCTCAATCACGTATTGATCACCGAAAGAGAACACAGGACGTCACGGCGTCGCCTCGGCTGGACTCGCCCGCTGCCACATTGCGAGACAAAATGGAAACGACATTAAATACGGCCGGGGCGGGGCGGGGCAGGGTGGGGCAGGGTGGGGCGGGGCGCGGCGGCAGGGCGGGCGGGGCAGGGCGCGGGCGGGGCGGGGCGGGGCGGGGCGGGGCGGGGTCCGCTGTCTCCACTCTCGGCCCTAATCCCCTTATTCGCACTACGTCTCGGCCCGGGCCCTGGCGGGGTGCGGGGAGCGCTAAGCGCGCTTCAAGGAGCCTTCGTCCTCGCCTTCCCTCCGGTTCCGACCACCACCACCACGACCTCCTCCACCTCCACCTCCACCACCACCACCACCACCACCACCACCACCACCTCCACCACCACCTCCACCACCACCTCCACCACCACCTCCACCACCTCCACCACCTCCACCACCACCACCTCCACCAACACCAAGACCACCACCACCACCCACCACTACCACCACCACCACCACCACCTCCACCACCACCACCACCACCACCACCACCACCACCACCACCACCACCACCACCACCACCACCACCACCACCACCACCATCATCACCACCACCATCATCACCACCACCATCATCACCACCACCATGAACTCCGCCCCGCGGCCCAGCAAGACCTTACCTAACCCCTTCGCCTTATTCCATCCCCTGCGCAACAATGAGAGCTGGTCACGTGACATCCTAACCTGCTGACACGTGAAGGCCACGCTCCCCCCCTCCCCACTTCCCTTTCCCCACTATGCTCATGCCAGGCCATCCGATCCTCTCCTGCTCGCCGCCACCGCGCCGCTGCCCGCCGTTTCCTGGAAACTAGAGGAAATCATTTACCATCTCTTCGGGCCAGCGTTGCCAGAAAAGAAGGCAAAACCCGCGCCCAACACAGCCGTGTTGAGCGGTCGGTATCAACGCCTGCCTACTAGGCCATCCCTCTGCACGGCTATGAAGATATTGCCTATACACACTAAACCCTTATGCATGATTTTTTCATCGTTATGCACGATTTTATACAACCATAGTTATGCACAAATTTTTATGCATAACTATGCACACATTGTACATAATTATGCACAAATTTGTGCATAAGGGACAGAGTTAGGCATAGTTATGCACAAAAAATTGTGCATAGATATGGTTGCGTAAAATCCTGCAAGGCTTATGCACAACAAAGTACATAAGGATTTAGTGTGTAGGCAACCAGTAGCGTGTAGGCAGGCGCTGATACCGACCGCTGAACACGGCTGTGTGTTGGGCGCGGGTTTTGCCTACTTTTCTAGCAGCACTACTTCGAGCAGGAATTTCGCCGGTCGGTTTGCAACGAACAGAAAACACTCGCGTGTCTGTTTTGGCCGCAGCAGGCGCCACAGCGTTCTAGATCTAGAGTAGGCTGACCCGCAAAACGCTGTTGTTACGAGTTCCCCGAGACAGCCAGTACAGTAGGATGGAATTCTCCTCACCCTCCGCTCCTCCTCCCCTCCCCCTCCCCTCCCCTTCACCTCCTCCTCCCCTCCCCCTCCCCTCCTCCTCCTCCTCCCCAGACCATCCCTTCCTCCGCCTCCGCCCCACTGGCGGTGAAAGGTCGCGGGCATCGCGTGGCGAGTATGTATACGACTCTGCTAATCAAGCGCCGGTGACGTGCGGCACGGCGCCAGGGGTGGGGGAGGGGGCGGCGGGGGCGGCGGGGGCGGTAGTGAAAGAAGGGGGCAGCGGCGGGGGGCGGTGGGGGCCGCGCCTTCCAGGGGCACACAGTGGACAGAAGGAAGGTCTTTATCCGAATCAATAGCGGAGCAGAGCGGCGGGGCGCGCCAGGTAGCCGGCGGTGGCGCCGCGCCCTCCTGCCCCCGGCCCCGGCCCCGGCCAGGCCCCCGCCCTGCTGGTTCCGGGGAAGTGAAGGGGGGGGGGGCGCAGAGGGCGGACGTGAGGCCAGAGTTGTGACAGGAATAAGACCGGAGCCGACCGGAGCGGAGTGTCCGTACGGCCAGGTGGTTCATGGCAAACCAATACAACAAATAGGGGGGTTGGGCGCGGGCGGACGCGCCGTGCGAGCAGAGGGTAGGCAGCCCGCTCAGCACGGCTGCGCTCCGGTACATTAGCGCCAGCCCGCCCCGCCCGGCCAGCTGACAAGCAAGGAGGAGTGGAGAGGCGAGGGCACAGAGTAGGCAATCAATCAGACAGCACATTGGAGCGAATAAGCGGGCACACCTGTGCGCTGCGCTTAGGCTACTTATTGCCTATTTTCCTGGCCACAATGGCGAGAGAGGAGAGCGAGAGAAAGAGAGAGAGAGAGGGAGGGGGGGAGCAGGCAGCCCGCTCAGCACGGCTACGCTCCGGTATACAGTAGCGCCCGCCCGTCCCGCCCAGCTGCGACAAGCAGGAGTGGAGCGGTGAGGCCACAGAGTAGGCAATCAAACAGCACAGTGGAGTGCACACCTGTGCGCTGCGCTTAGGCTACTTATTGCCTATTTTCCAGGCCACAATGACGAGAGAGGAGAGAGAGAGAGGGAGGGAGAGAGAGAGAGAGAGAGAGAGAGAGAGGGAAGGAGAGAGAGAAAGAGAGGGAGAGGGAGAGGGAGAGGAAGGGGGGGGGGGGGTCCACTCTGCAGGGCTCGGGTGTACCGGTGCTGCGCGGCGGTAAGGGCCTTGTACATAGTTAACTGCAAGGCATCAATTTGAATGAGGAGCGCCCTGCCCCCTGCCCCCTACCCCTTTCCCCTGTCCCCTACCCGCCCTGCCCCCTGCCCTGCATGCCCTTTCCTGTGCTTCCACCGGACGAAACCTGACGCTCCCCGCAGGGCCGGGCCGGGCCGGGCGGGCCCGCAACAACACACGCGCTGTCACGACTTTTCAGCCGCTGTAAACGGAGACGCGGCGACGCCAAGAGGGATGCATGAATGGTTCTGCCCTTGCAGTGTTCCCTCCCGCGCGCAGTGTGCAGTGCAGCAGTGAGGCAGGCGCGGTATTAGGTCTTATAGATAGGGGGCGGTGCCTTTGGGTTGCCTACATACACGCTGTTAAATGAAGTGTTCAACAGCTCAACACTTGTAGGTGTGCAGCGTCCAGTCTAACAGATGCATGTGTGCAACTGGGCAGTTGTGCAAATGCAAGTGTCAAACTCCCTAGTTGTACACTTGTAAGTGTTCAACTGTTGTGCAGTTGCAAGTGTTCAACTGCCCAGTGCAGCACTTCCCTTGTTGAATACTTGGAGGTGCACACCTGTCGAGTTGAACACTTACAAGTGTACAACTAGGGAGTTTGACACTTGCATTTGCACAACTGCCCAGTTGCACACTTTCACGAGTTAGACTGGAAGTTAAACTCTTAAAAGTGTTGAGCAGTTGAACACTTGGTTCAACAGTGCAGGGGTTTTGTAGCTCAAGTTGTCTACCTTTCAGGCGGTTTACTACATGTAGATTCGGGGGGGGGGGGGGGGGGGGGGGGGGGGCGATCGCGCCGCCCCTCTTATAACGTGCCTGCAGTGAGGCAATGTGTAGTCTCGCTCGGCACAGTGCGCCCGTTACAATGTCCTTGCTGTACTCGATAAATCCTCACTCACGTGCACGTGGTGAGGCTACTCACTCACTTGCGCCCACTTTCCTGGCAACACTGCCCGGCACCGGCCCGGCCCGGTTGAGCGAGGCACTCTGACAGCGTATTGCCTGGCTGACGGAGGCTGTCGTCTGCTGTAGCCCAGCCCAGCCCAGCCCTGGCCAGCCCTCCCTGCCCTACCGTACCTCGCGCTCTAGGCCTTGAGATTGAACTTGCTGCCTCCCCCTGGGCTGGGGAGCGCCGCGCCCCGCCCCGCCCGACCGCCACCCCGCCTTCGACTCCACTCCATGACCCCCACCTCCCACCCCCTGACCTTTCTGCCGCGATACAACCCCTTCTCCACCTCTCTCCCTCCTCCCTGGCCACGCCTTTCAGCCAAAGCGGATCCGTTCATCCGCACAGTGAAAAAAAAGAAAAAAACTGGTCGTTGCGATTTCAAGAGCTAAGCGCTCGCGCTCGCAAGCTCCACTCTGCTCGCTGCTGGTGGACCTCTGAGCCAAGACGCTCTACTCTCGCCCCGAGAGAGCGTTTCTGTTCACACCCTCCGTTGAATCAACGGATTTGACGTTAAATAGGAATATAGGCAATTTTTCCCATGTTTCAAGAAAATTTGCCAATACTTCAACGGAAATTCTATCAAATCATTGGAAATTTCATTGAGCCTTTGGAAAATTTGCCTATTTAACGTGAAATCCGTTGATCCAACGGAACCGTTTTCTGTGTGCAGAAGAGCGCGCCACACGAGGCTGACGCGCGCAGCGCACGTCAAAGAATGTCTGCGGGCCGCCCGGCCGGCCGCCATAAGACAAACACTTTGCGTATCTTTTTTTTTTAACCAATTCTGACCTCGCGTCCGAACAGCAACATCACAGCCGTAGCACACAGCTGTTCTTGTTGTGTGCGTCTTTGGCACTGAAAATACCCCGGACCGGCCGGCCTAACTTGGCCCTGCCAAGCGTGCAAAGGCTCAAGGGCTGTTGGGTACTGGGTGAGGTGAGGTGAGGGAGGGGGCAGCGGTGAGCCAAATCAGGCCGGCGGCGGCGCGGCGTCGCGGGCGGGCGGGGCGGGGCGGGGTGGGGCGGGGCGGGGCGGGGCGGGGTGGGGCGGGGCGGGGCGGGACTACCCTCTCGTCGCCGAAATATCTCGCAGGAGTTGGCCCACTTTATGAATGTTTGCCCGTCTATCGAACCGATCGCTAGAAAGGAGCGCTTACGTGCGCGCGCGCGCGCTGGCCTTCAACACGGCAGGGAGAATGCTCAGCACTTTTCACCCCGGCGATTTTCAGGAGCAGGAGACCCCCCCCCTACCCCCTCAGGCAAAACCGCCCGAACCTGAGCCGGTGCAAGCTTGACATCAGTCCGAACCTGGGAAGAGACCTCGGTACCCCAACCTCTTGGACTCATATCTGGCCCAGGTCGCCTCTGAAGCCTTCCGGGCTCAGGTTCGGGCGGGGCTCATGTCGGTTTTGCCGTTTTCCAGGCGCGGTAAAAGGTCTTGCAGGTAGGGAGGGGGGCGGTGCCCCTTGGGTTACCTACATACAGGGGTTTTGTAGCTCAAGTTGCCTACCTTTCAGGTAGTTTACTAGAGGTTGATTGGGGGGGAGGGGGGGACGCTGGCCGACGCGGGGGCGGGCCGTGCCCCGGCCCGGCGGGCCCCACGACTTGTCGGTAGAGCGCTGCGCACCGCACGGACTCAGCGAGATGTGAAGAGCACAATGGATTAGCGGCTCCCGTGGCGAAACTGAAACTGAACTGGCCAAGCGCGCCTCGCCGCGTCGCCTCGCCTCACCGCCTCCAATCGCCTCTCTGACAGATCGAATACTCCAGGCAGGCCCACTCGGAAAAGTCGGTTCTCGAACCAATCACATAAACTAACTTGAAACAAAGTAAATGTACTAAGTTTATCTCGGACAGGAAGGGGAATGGCGCTGCTCGCTCCCTATAGCAAGAGCAGATCAGTGTTGGCAGAAACGTAGGCAATAAGTCGCCGAAACACGCGCCTGCCTACTTAGGCAACACCCTGACAAAGGTGCGCACATGTTTCCTTAGTAGGCAGATTCGGCCCGCTTTACTCCACCGTGTTTCTGCTACTCCTTGCCTAATATCTGGCAACACTGGAGCAGACTGCCTACTTCCACGACGCGGGGCTCCGGGGTTAGGCAAACCCTTCGCGCACAGGTGCGTTGCAGGTTCAGCTCGCGCGGTGGCGGTGGGAATGCGGCAGAGAACAGAGCTGCCCGGCCGGCCCCGGCCCGTCCGTGTGTATTTGCTCGCGCCTTTGATGGCCAGGCGCCGCGGGGGGGGGGGGGGGGGAGATGGGGACGGTCTGCGGCGAAATAGGTACATAATCTGTTCAGACACGGCAAACACGGCGCAGCGTTGCCTGAGCTGGGCAGGGGCTCGGGTTGGCTTCTCCGCTCGAGTGTTGATCCAGAGCCCCACCCCGCCCCGCCCCGCCCCGCCCCGGCGCGCAAACCGAGCCTGCTGCTGGGCCTGCCTGCGAGGCCTGCTGCCCTGCTGCTCGCCTGCTGGCCTGCTGGCCGCCTGCCTGACGTAAGCGCGTGGCCATTCAATCATGTCGCCCCAGCCAGCCCCAGCAGGCAGCCTAGCGGGTGCCGCCGCCGCGCCGCGCCGCGCCGCGCCGTGACGGACAGGGTCAACCGCGACGACGGAGCTCCGCGGAGTGACATGTGGGCTGGGCACACACCGCCCCGCTCCGCACCGCTCCGGCCGGCCGGACTGAGGCAGGCGGCGGTGGTGGGGCGGCCCGGGGGGGCCCACGTGGGGCAGCATCAGCATTACTCCCCCCCCGCCCCCCCCCCCTCCCCGAGAGTGCGCTTCTATTAGCTCATCGAAGGGAGGGGGAGCACGTGGAGGGCTGTGCTGTAAGCTTCCGGCAACTACAATGTCGCCAACTTCCCTCACAACGTTCTACAAGAGCGTGTCGTACAATAAGCTCAGGGCGTGGGGCTTGTGTAGGTTCGGTTCACTCGATCCCCCCTTCCCCCCACCTACCTGCCCCCATGGGTGCTGCCCCCCACCACCACCCCTCCCGTCCCCGTCCTGCCAGATTTCCCCTTTCCCCATCTTGGTAACATTGCGGCGACCTTACTTTGATCGTAGAGAACATTTCTCTCCTCCCCTCTCTCCATTCCACCCCGCCACCTCTCTGTCTTTCTCACTCAGAAATCCAATGGCATCTCGAGAGAGAGAACGGTCCCAACTTTGACAGCAAACTTCCACTTCGGGGACACCGCGTCCGCCCCCCGCGCCCCCCGCGCCCGGCTGCGCCCGTGGGTGACCTACCTCTGCTCTGTGATTGCAGGCGCCTTCCTCCTCCCCTTCGCCGTCATGCTGATCCTCGAGGGGATCCCCCTGTTCCTCATCGAGCTGGGGATCGGCCAGAAGATGCGCCTCGGCTCAATGGGCGTTTGGAACACGATCCACCCCTGGCTGGGCGGCATCGGACTCTCCTCCTGCATCGTCACCTTCTTCGTGGCGCTGTACTACAACGTCATCATCACCTGGGTCTTCTACTACCTCTTCAACTCGCTGAGGGTGAGTCCCTCTCTCTCTCTTTCTCTCTTAGTTTATGACTCCGGCTCCTGCGCCTCTCCTGCACGGAAAAAATGATTTAGTTCTCACAACAAACAGTTATGTTAATATAGCCTTAACAGAAAAACAATTGTTTCAGGAACCAAATTTGTTGGGGGAGCTAAGCGTCGGTTACTACAACAGGCACTCTGTTGAGGGAACATTCTGTTATTTGGGACAACAGAACATCAATTTTGCTGTCGCAACAGTTTTCCTCCCCCAACAGAGTATTTGTTGTAGTAACAGACCAGTGTTGCCAGATATTTAGGCAATAAGTAGCAGAAACGCAGTGCAGTAAAGCGGGCTGCGTCTGCGCCTGCCTACTAGGCAACATGTACGAACCTTTGCCAGTGGGTTGCCTAGTAGGCAGGGGCAGATACGGCCCGCATTAGCCCACTGTGTTTCGGCGACTTATTGCCTACTTTTCTGGCAACACTGCAACAGACGCTTAGCTCCCCCTACAGATTTTTAGTTCCTGGAGCAATTTTTTTCTGTTAAGGCTATATTAAACAAACTCATTTTTCTCCGTGTGAACCTTTCGCTTCGCGTCCTGTTCCAGAGCCCGCTGCCCTGGGCGGACTGCCCCCAGGTGAACGGCACGGCGGTGGCCGAGTGCCAGCGCTCCTCGGAGACGGCCTACTTCTGGTACCGCACCACCCTGGACGCGGCGCCCTCCATGGAGGAGCCGGGCGGCCTCAAGTGGTGGATCGTGCTCTGCCTGCTGCTCGCCTGGCTGGTCGTCTTCTTCATCACGATGAAGGGCATCCAGTCCTCCGGGAAGGTGGTGTACTTCACGTCCATGTTCCCGTACGTCGTGCTCACCATCTTCCTCATCCGGGGGCTGACGCTGCCCGGCGCGAGCGCGGGGCTCATCCACCTGTACACGCCCAAGGTACGCCCCCCCCCCCGGCATTGCCCGCCAGCGTTGTCAGAAGAGTAGGCAATAAGTCTCCCAAACACTCTAGAGTAGAGTAAAGCGGGCTGCATCTGCGCCTGCCTACTGGGCAGCACTGAAGCACATGTGCGTACATGTTGCCTAGTAGTCAGGCGCACATGCAGCCCACTTTAGCCCACTGTGTTTAGGCTTCTTATTGCCTACTGTTTTGGCAACACTGTTATTTCCCGCCGGCCCCGCAAAGGGCGCTCTCCGGCTTTTACCTTCACATCTGGTCCCCCACACCCATAGCCAAATATAAAATGGGTTCGATATCGAAAATTTTACTCGAATCGATGGATAAATGTCATCAAAATCGATGTCGATTCACCTTCGACGAAGTCGAACCGACATCGAAACGATGTCATTTCGACGATCGATATCGATTCGACGTCTATATTAATGACAAATGTCCATCGCACGGTTAAAAACGGTTCCTTGGTGTCCAAGGACCATCAGAAGGATTCAAGGATGGGGGTGGGGGAAAAAGCATCAGGCCGTCCGTGAATCGTTCCGATGGTCCTTGGACATCAAGGAATCGTTTTTACCGTCCGATTCGAGTGAAATATTCGACATTGAATCGATGTTTGGTGTTTCTATATTTTCGGCTGGGACACTGAGTGCCTCACCTCGCGGTCCCTCCCGAGGGGTCCTTCACTCCGTTTAGTCATGTACAAAGGGAAATTTCATCACTTTTTTCGTCACTTTCAGTCATTTTTAGTCATTTATAGTCACTTTTCGTCACCCAATCTTTTTTCAGTTTTAGTCATTTTTCAGTCATTTTTAGTCAGTTTCAGTCAATTTTAATCATTTGCAGTCACTTTTCGTCACTTTTCGTCACTTTTCGTCATTATAAGTCACTTTTCGTAATTTTTTGTCAATTTTAGTAATTTTATTTTAAGTGGTTTTTGTCCTTCTCAGTCAATTTAAGTCATTTTTTAGTCATTGACTTACTTTTAATCTTTAGTCATGTACACGAAAAATCGAAGTAAAGGACCCCTCGGTCCCTCCCTCGCTCCCTCAGGTGGAGAAGCTGCTGAACCCGGACGTGTGGCGCGAGGCGGCCACGCAGGTCTTCTACTCGTTCGGCCTGGCGTTCGGCTCGCTCATCGCGTTCGGCTCGTACAACCCGCCCAAGAACAACGTGGTGCGCGACGTGGTGCTCGTCTCCGTGTGCAACGCCTTCACCGCCATCTACGCCTCGCTCGTGGTCTTCGCCATCCTGGGCTTCAAGGCGCACCTCAACGTCGAGCGCTGCCTGGAGACGTGAGTACACGCGGAACAAAAATACATAAGTTGACTCAACACAATGTCAGCTGCCTTAGCTAATATGTTTGCTGATAGCGTGACAAGCAATATTTTTGGCGACTAGAGCAAAAGAAGTCTGCCGTCATAGCCACATGGTTGCTGTGAGAGCTAATGCGTCATCTGCTGGGGCATATGCAATGTTAGATTCAGTTGATGTGATGTTATCTACCCAAGCTAAGGTGTAATCTTCTCGAGCCAAGCATTGGTTGTCGTAGCTAATATTTGCCTACGTGAACAAAGTTTTGGCTACGGTAGCTAAAACGTTGCTTGTCACGCTATCAGCAAGCATATAAGCTACAGTGGCTTAGGTATTTTTTCCCTGCAGTGATGCCCGATACGTACCAGGTGTTTCTTTGAATGCGTAACAGTGTTGCGGGGTTGCATACTCGCCACCGCTGCAGGGGCCATGGCGCCTAGCGGGCGAATGGGATAGGCAAACGCGCAACACTGTCACGCATTCAAAGAAACACCTGCTACACTGTTAATTTGGAGTGCTTAGAAATTGTACGCCAAGGTGTACTGTGATCGTACGCCTGAGGCGCGCACCACGCAAAACTGTACGCCTGGCGTACGATGACAGCACACCCTCTTCAAACAATGGGACAGGCAGACGCCAAGGGTGTGCTGTCATCGTACGCCAGGGGTGCAGTTTTACGTGGTGTGCGCCTCTGGGCGTACGGTCACTGTACGCCTTGACGTACACTTTCTGAGCACCCCAAATTAACAGTGTAGGTAGGCAAAAATTTCCCGCGATGCACTTGTGTGTGAAGCGGGCGGTATCAACGCCTGCCTGCTAGGCAAAGTAAACTCTCCTGTGGGGAGAGTTTGCCTGGTAGGCAGGCGTTGATACCGCCCGCTCACAAACGGGTGTAACTTGGGCAGGTTTTGCCTACTTATCCGCCAACACTGCGTGAGTAGGCCGTCGCTGAGTGCGCGCGTGCTAGTCTGGTTGCCTACCTCTACGGCGCGCGGAGATTCCCTCACAGCTGTGCGTGTGCTCTGGTTGCAGGAGCAAGCCCCTGGCCGCCAGCCTGGGCCTGCTGCCGAGCGCCAACGCCACCCACGACGAGTACTACAGCATGCTGCAGAAGACGGCCAACTACAGCTCGCTGGGGCTGCAGGAGTGCTCCATGACGAAGCAGCTGGACGAGGCGGCCGAGGGCACGGGGCTGGCCTTCATCGTGTTCGCCCAGGCCATCGTGGAGCTCCCCGTCGCACCTTTCTGGTCCGTCATCTTCTTTATGATGCTGCTGGCCCTGGGAATCGGCTCCCAGATCGGCATTCTCGAGGGCATGTTGTGTACCATCTTCGATATTGACCTCCTGAAGCGCATTCGCAAGGAGTACATCACTGGTCAGTGAATATTTTGGAAATTTACAAAATGTGGTAAAATTGGAGAATACTCGTTCTCTTCACGTTGATGTTTACATTGCAGCTGGGGTATGCTTCGTTTGCTTCTTCGTTGGACTATTGTTTGCCAGTGGTGCTGGAGAATACTGGCTTCAACTTTTTGATTCCTTTGCTGGAACGGTCGGGCTAGTGATTATTGCACTTCTTGAAATGATAGCCGTTATTTATGTGTATGGACATGACAGGTAAGTTTTCTTAATTTTTGAAGTACTTTTTTCCAATATATCCACCTTTGTTAGGTAATATTATTTCTTCTAATTTAATATTTTTGAAAAAAATTATTGCAGATTTACTCAAGACATTGAGGACATGACGGGCTACAGACCTGGATGGTATTGGCAAATAACTTGGCGGTTTTTGTCTCCCATAATCATGACAGGAATCTTAGTATCATCAATTGGGTACATGGTTATTAATACTCCAAAATACAATGCTTGGGATGCAGATACGGTAAGCATTCAGTCAATTATTCTTTAGATATTCATCCATATTTTCAAGGGGCTCTGCAACATTCATGAAGTATAAACTTGTTTTTCCCCATTTTGTTGCTAATAATTTCAGGGCAAAGTTGTTCAAAAAGAATATCCTACATGGGTGCTAATCATTGCTATTGCAATGATAGTTGTTGGAATTCTTCCAATACCATTAGTATTCTTACTGCGGCGATTCCAATGTCTTCGATTTGACATCAATATCAGCCAGGGAGTTATTCGCAGGATAGATACAACAGTTTCCACAAAGGAGATGATGGGAGATCAGGATGTAAGTAAACTTTTTTGTAGTATCTAATTAACTTGTAACATTTCACTGTAAACTTACAGACTGGTGTTGATTTTGGCTTTCTCACAAATCATGCATTATTCTTTTCCCCAGAAGCACCAATTAAATGTGAATTTAATGGGGCTATGCGCATTAAAGTACACATAAAAGGTAATACATTCATGAAACATTTAATGTGTATTGTGCGCATTCAATGTGGTCATGAACATGAAATGCCTTACCAGTTATGTGGATTTAATACACATTGAGGTCCATTGGTGCTCCTGGGGTTCAAGGTGTTCTGGCACCATGTGTTTCGCTTAGCACTTAACATCTTGCTAATTAAACTATAATGTAAGAATAGGAATTTTTTAAGCACAGTGGTCAATCATATAAATAAGAAAAAGTTCGCTTTCAATGTTTGGGGAAGATGTGTGCTACAATCTACTATTCCTTTGCATACGAGTCCTAGCACTCTGTTCCTATCATAAACCAGGCTTCAACATTTTTTAGTGTAACATACATACATTTTTTCCAGTGAGCATGTAATGTTCGGCAAAAAGGATAAGGGTAAATAATAGGTGTTTATAGTGGTAGAATTTTATAGTCTCTAGAGTAAAAGTATCCCAGGGTAATGGAACCAAAGTAAAAGGTAACCTTCATAGAAATAAATTATTAACACTCAATTCAATGCCATAGACAACTCTTACACATATTGGAAAACCAAATAAACTCTAGAAGTGCTTAAACTTCAAAGTCTCTGTCTTAGGATGCATTCATGGTGAGCATTACTATGATAGTGTTGTTAGACAGGTGAGTTGAGTCCTCTCTGTGGCACTCTATATCCAAGCATGCCTCACTTTGGAGCTTCAGGAATACTGGCTCAAGAAATAAAATCTATTGCACATGTTCCGGTAAAGGAAGCAATCTTTATACTTGTAAGATCATAGTGATGAAATGAAACTGCATAAAAGTTGAGTACCATATTCACACAATTAGAGAGCAGATTTTTTCCCCTCAAGTTTTGGTAATTTGGCAGAATTATTTACTTCTTCCACAGTATCACCTACTAAATCTGATGTGTGTAGCTCATAATTGTGCAGTTATGGTACTCAACTGTTAATCAACTACACTGTTTTTAAAAATTGATGAAAAGTCTGACTGAATGCTACCTTTTTGTAGGTCCCCAGAGGGCTTAAAAGACATTTTTATGTAAGTAAGAGCAGTAGATTGGGTTCGATGTTTTTTCCCTTATTTCCTATAGAAATACCCAGATCCTTCACTCAATTATGCATCAATCACCATCCTTTCTCCCTGGCTGTTCAGGAATCTTCTCAACAACGCTATGGCTCAGTAGTTCAAGCACATTTTGATTCCTCGTTTTCTTAGTAGTACATAAAAATATTGCACAAAAAAAAAAAAAAAATATTAAATACAATGAAATAGTAATGCATTTTAATGATGCATTCTCTCTGATGCTATGCCAGATGTGTGGGTAGAATTTTTGCAAGTTTATCACTTGAAGTTATAATTTCAATGTTTGCAAGGTGTATGAATTTTTCTTGCAGTTCTCAACCTAAAAATCTCTTTTACTTGCATGCTCTTATTTTGCATCCCCTTTCACAATGGTAGCTTGATTGTTTCACACCTTTTCAGAGCTGATGTCTTCAAAAATTGCTTCAATAAATGTTTTTCTTTTTCTTAGGAAATTGTGGTCAAGTGCTGTAAAATAGAAATTACAAAACTTATCACAATTTCCTTTTTCTGTTATCCTTCTGAAATATAAAGTTATTTCTATTCAAATTGATCTCAAGTTTGGTGCTAACATTGCTTTGATACAATTCCACAAAAATTGAATGTTTCTGAAGAAAAGTTTTATGTCTTTATGTCTTCTGCTTAAAGGATACAAAGTTACTTACATAAATCTGTTGTACAGTTGTAGGTGGGGCACTAGGAAGAATGTCGCTGAAGGGGATAAAGGGTGGAGGTGCTTGTGGTTGACATCACTAACATAACTAACCACATTCAAAAGATTAACAAATATGTGAGTTCTTCAAAATACTTGCTGCATGACTGTAAAACTTCAAAGTAGAGACATAGAAATACAGTATGTATAGTTATTACCTTCCATGCATGTATATGGCACATTATATTAAGACTTTTACATCCACAAATTTTGTAATAGTCATCTTCCATACATCTACATTCAGCCATAGCATTCATAAAAACATCTCACTCACATGAATAGTTATTTTGCAGCTACAGTAATTACTGAACATGAACCAAATCTAATCAATCAAAAGCAGTGCATGTGTAGAAGTTGTTGAATCCTGTGAAGACTGGTATACAATTGGCATAAAAATTGTAGTCGTAAATGATGTAATAATAAAGGCACAATGTAAAATAGTTTTTGACATGAAAGTCACTGACCAGTAAGTAAAAGCCAAATTTCAAATTTTGCAGATGGACGACGAATACCATGACAATTTTCCTGACTCCGATGATGATGATGACGACGACATGCCTCCAAGCACCACCAACAATAGAAGATTAGCACCCCTCCCCTTCAGTCCGAAGAAGGCATTCAAAATGGAAGTGATTGACTTCTGAAAGTAGATACTCAACTAATTAGAATGAAAGAGAAGGAAAAGGAGCAATGATTGCCAAAGAGTGTACATACAAGTTAAAATGTATTTGTTTCTACTTGTGTTTCTCTGTATTATATATTCTCAATATTGCAGGGCATTAGTTATATATGATGCACACATAGAGTGTGCAGTAAGTCAATACTTGTTGCAGTTAGAAAACAAAATGGGTTGCCAAAATTGTCAAGTGAATAAGCTCTTTCCTCTCTTCAACAAACTTAAAATCTATTAAGTTTGACTATGAGGGTAGAGATTATTGCTCATTGTCGTGAAGGCAGCAAAAAGGTCTCCTTTTTAAAGAAACAGTACATTTGCTGCAAGGCATAAGGTATTTTTTTTTTTTTAGAAATATAAGTGGTGGGAGAGCAGTTGTCTTTTTCACCAAAATATAGAAAGACTGGATTATTATAGTCTTCTGGATCACATGACAAATCTGTTAGGAGGGATTGTGAAAAAGAATTTGGTAAATCAAGGTCACATTAAAAAGTTATGGCTGCTTCTTTTCCATACCTACAAAAATTTTAATGAAAAAACTTACATCAAGTGGCATGCGGGACTGATTACTAGGCCAAAACACATTGCTTGAATTAAAATCTTGCACCAACATTGACTTTTTTCTGACATTACAAATATCAAAAGAATCTTCTTTTGTAAACTTTCTACTTCAAAGGTTTTAAAAAATTAATCACTTTGGTTCTTATTGTAGTTTAGCTATGATTTGGATCAGGCCATAGATAATCCATTTCTATGACGTTGAAAAAAATCTTGCGTATAATGGTGTTCCTGAAATAGATAAATTTCTGTTATAGTAAGTTGACTGTGAAGTAAAACATAGTAATTCAGGTCATTAGTAAAATGTCCACACCTTTTATAGCTTTCTCTTGATATGTGAAAAGAAATACTGTTCCATTTCAAAATGTCTTACAATTCCTGAGGGAAATATTTTATGAATGAATACCTGTATGCTCAATTAGCTACCCAGAGGGTGCCCTGTGTTGAGGGCATTTATTACTGTATATCTCTGTAATGATAGAAATGAAAAATTAACACAACAAAATTTTAGTCTACGAGTTATCTTGTCTCTATCAGGGAGAATATATTTGTTGTACTGGTTACTTCAAAAACCACTTGGTAGTCAATAGAAAGTAAAGAATTTCAGAAAATACTGTTTACAACATAATATCTATAGATCAAAGGTTTCATGAGTGTTAATCTATGAAATTTTAAAAATGCGTACTCCCTGAGTAGAGAATTAATCCGATGAGACTGTCTAAATTTCATGTGCTACTTTAAGAAATTTTGGGTTTTTAAGGTTGAGCACAATCAGTTTGCACAAGCTTCAAGGTCAAAAGAAACATAACTAACAAAAACAGCACTTTAACAAATTAGGTGCAGTTAATGCAGAATACCAAACATTAAAATACTATATCATTGCCAATTACTACTTTAAACCTGATGAAAACTGGAAATTCTTATAACTTGATTAATGGACAGACTAACCTCTTGATTTTCACATGCTAAAGTCAGCACAAAGATAGACTGTAATATAAAGCTTCAAAAAATATGTGAACTGTAAAGGCAATGAACAACTACACAACAACCAAAATGGCTAGTGATGATAGTGAATGAAAGAAAACTTAAGAGATACAAGTGTTTGTAATTTGTTTAGTATTTGGAAGTTCCTTTTACTTATTTTTTATGCGAATGAAATGGTATTTTCAACAGAGTATTTTAACAAAAAAGAGATATGCTCACAAAAGATCTGTGAAAATAATGACTTGTTATTGGATTGTGGTATTCATTATGTAGGGATATGACAATAAACTGTGATACCGACAAGTAGATGTAATGCATTATAATGCTGATAAGAATGGAGTTAGCTAGGTGAACTCACAAAACAAAGAAAGAAACCATGCTTCAATTCTCAGTAAGGTCTGTGAATGTGATCTAGAGATTTCAGTACAAGTTATTTCCTCTTACTCCAGAGGCACATGGACAGAGCATGGAGTATGAAGAAAAATTATGTTAGAAAAAATACACTGTGTGAATCTAAACCTAATTAATCTTCAATACAGTGGGAATGAGAAAGAAATCTGGGTAACATAAATTTGGATAACAAGAAATTATTAGGGCGCATGATATACAGTATTGTTATTAAAGTTTTCCTAAATGTGATGATAATCTTTGCATTTCAAAAACCAAATGTTCTTCATGCTTGATTCTCTAGATAAGTAGCATGTTTGTTCTCTGTATTGTATGAATTAGATATGATTGACTCAGTATTAGGGATGATGATAAGATTAGAATAAATATTTTATGTCTTTAAAAAATTATTTTTTCTCACCTTGTTGCAGTTTTCTACTGCTTTAAACTTTGTCAGTTTTTAACAAACTTTTCTGTTTTCCTTATATTTATGCCACACTGACAACATTTCTTCAGTTGACAATTGACATATGTTGCAAGAGGTCTGATCGCACTCACTTGTGCATGACCATTTGCAGCTTGCATTTTTTGGAAAGACAGGGTGTACACCAGACAACCAAATTCCCAAAGAGGTGTCCTCCCCTTGAAAATGGTACAGCCATCGAAGGTTTGTTACTAAACATGACAAAAGATTAGAAGGTGAAAAGTATTTACAAGCATAATACAATGATCCATGGACCACTAACCTAAATACTCAACAACTATTTTGTTGATAACATAGCCACCTCCACATAGAAATGGTGGATAGACAGGTGCAGCATACTCCAGTTCCTGCCATTTACCGTGACGTTCCACAGGAAGCCCATGGCGAAGTTTACCCCACCACCACATCTGCAAGACGTCATTAGTTGGGACTGTCTGAAGGAACTTTATCACAGCAGGTATATCAATGAAAGTATCGTCATCTGTTTTTAACAGATAAGTGAAATTAATATTCTGACTAGCCCTGTTTAAAAAAAATGGTTTTAATGTACATAAGAGATCAACAAAAGCTATCATAAAGAGAAATCACACATCTAAAACATATCTACCATTTATAAAACTGAAGAAGCTTATGAGGAATGTTCCTGTACACATCAACAACATCTGAAAATATAATATCCTTGTGAATTGCTGCTTCATGGTCTAAATTCTGAGCAAGGGTTTCAACATGACCCTGCCACTGCAAAGATCGAGTATCTGCTTCCTTGACATGTTCATCGATATCTGTGCAAAATGAATCAAAACAAAAACAGATCTTACTTGTTTTTTTCATCTATAAATTTTAAAAAGATTTTCAGTACACTTACCATTAAGTTCAAGGAGAAGAGATATGGGCGTACAAGATTTATTGTTAAAATTGATCCATCCACTATCAGGATGGAATTGAGATGTAAACTGAATTGCTCCACTGAGATCAACCCAGTTGGAGAAACCATAACAGGGGATGGAAACACCATTGTAGCCATCCAAATACTTTAAGTCAATCTCTACCTCAGCATCAAAAGATTTTGGGAACAAGAATGGGTTGGTCTGGATTTCCAGCCATGTGCTATCATTGTAAGAAGAATGCGAGATTTCCAATGAAACAGATGTCACCAAATGTCCTGTTCTTGCATTCTTTAGATTGACAACAGCTTTCGATGATCCCTGAACTGATTGCTTCCATAGTCGAATTCCTCGGATAATAACAGGATAATTTACACGAAAAGTGAATGATGAGGCACCACTTGTCAAAGATAAAACATCATAATGATTTAAAATCACAGGTGTCCACCCAGGTTTACAAGCACTTTCTGAAATTTTAAAGAGAATTTTACAATACACTAATGAAGTAAAACCTAAGAATGTAACAGTCTTATTCTTACCGTCGTTCAGTGACAAATGAAATGCATCACAAGAAAACTCTGACTTCCGATCAACGGGATGAATCTGACAACTATTTCTCCCAATAAGAAAATAAAATTTCAAGTCAGGTCTGTTGGTTAGGGATTTCCAAGTATTTCTAATACTAGTCCGGGCTTCAAAATTATTTGGTGCTGATAAAACAGCAATGACAATGAAGGCATCCTCCTTAGTACTATCTGTAAGTTCTTTGAGTTTACATCTTAGCTTTGTGGCAAAATAGCTAAAAGTTAGCTGTCTGATTTAGAAAGACATATGATTCATCTGCAATAAGTTGAAAATGATGAACAGTCAGTGTACTAACCTGGAACATGAACAAAGTCTACAATTTGCAGAGCGTAATGAATGGCGATCGAACAAAGAATGACATGCTGCAGAGTTAACATGTCGTTTCATTAAGGACAGCATTGGTGTCAAATCGCAACTGTTTGCAAATCTGCTAAAATGCTACCCGAGCCGGCTAACTTTGTTTACGTTTTCAATCGAGATGGAGGGGTAGTGGTGGGGGTTAGAGGACGGGGAGGGGAGGGGAGGGGGGAGGATGAGGTGATCTGCGCGGAAACAGGAAACGGTGAGCACACCAGAAAACCGCCAAATATTAATGGCAATGAATGGTTCGGCTTGTCGTCGGTTCCTCCTTGCTAATGTTTGGTCAAAACTTTAGCAAACATTACCCGATCAAAACCATCATTTCATCAAAAACTGATGGGCAGTACAAAAGTCCCTCTGAGGCTGCAAAATTTATGGCACTGGCACTAATCCAGGCACTAGGAGACAGGGAGGAATAAGGGCAAAGGTTTTTATTTTTACAACTGTATATTTATTCCATAAATCAAAATATATAAATTTATATATATGGCAACATTTTGTTTCTGTATCTGATGTAAGCAACTTTGTACAAAATAGTGTTTTACACTTTAAGAGTGGCTCTATACAAATTGCAATTATGTCAATCAGGGCCATAAAAAAGATTTCATTCACAAAAGAAGTAACACTTTTTCCATACACTCACACTTACATACTGCTGTAGTCATCACAAATAAAACTGAGTTTTCAGATGATGTCAGAGAAACAAATTCTATCACAATAGATGATAAAGATTAGGGAGACAAATAAATTGCATCCTTAAAGAAAACAATCTGATGTAAAATCAAATATAAATTAAAATATTGTGGTCTAAAACAATCAAATAAAAACACTATCACTGCATGCTAAACCTATATAATAGACCAACATTTCTCTCGGTAAGTCTACACAAATAATACTTTGAGTTTTGAATACAATGTTAATATTTCATGTCAGTTTTGGGACATAAATTTTTCAGATAAAAATCACGACAAACAACTTTGACACGCAGAAATTGAGTTTGCGGTTTTGAGGGCATTCACATGGTCCACATACCAGCTTGCTAGGTTGCTAACGCAGGCTTTTGTAACTAGCACAGCAGTCATTAACCATAATTTGAACTGTACAAAAGCTATTTCATTAAAATAAAATAAAAGTACATCTCCAAATGAAACTCCATCTACATACATATAATACTAGTCATTTAGTTTTTGTCTTCATATTTGCACAAAATATGCAATTGTACTTTACCAATCGCATAAAGAAATTAAAGCAATGATAAGTTTAAAAGGAGACAGAAATATTAGTTTGACGCCACATGCTTCAGCAAGTATGGGATGGATATGGATTGATATGGCAGTAAAAGATATGGCCACAGAAAATTACAGAAAAAGACAGATTGCGGCCTAAACACACAAGATGAAAGTAAGTGCAAAATAAAAGTGGCTTGCCCAGAATTGCTTGGCATAACAATTCACAATTTTTAAAAGTATCAACTGAATTGAATGATAAGAAAATTTTTACATATTACTGAAAATGGGAGTTTGAAATTTCCTATCTTTTTTCTTAATGAGGACCACTCAACACAATAAAGGATTGACCATCCATTTTAAATGACAAACCTTGAAAACCACATGAACCTCAAAGAAACTGTCAAGGATAGAGGGTAACAGACCACTAGGTGAAAAGAAAGCAAAGGCCCATGCCTCCACATTTCAGATGGTAGACCAATTCAAAACAATTTTGCAATTGAATGCGTCAACAGACACATGTATCAGTAAAAAAATGTAGATATACTTATTGTCTTAGGTAAGCTGAAATATGTAGGATGATTATATTTCCTGAAATATAGTACCATCAGTAATTTTTTTTTCCAAAGATGTGGAGAGACTTTTACTGCTACACACATACTTAAATTGTGATAATGAATGCAGTAGCAGTTAAAAAACACTAGGAGTACAAAAGAATTCCTAGACATTTGTCATGGCCTAAACACAGTATACTAAAAGACAAATAACAATGGTCTGAAAAAGAAGTAGAGCCCACAGTACCACAAACACACCAAACATATCAAAATTTTATGACAAGAAATTAAACAAGTGGTTTGCCTTGGGAATCTTCACAGAAGACAAATCGATAAATAGACTTTTGTTCATTACTTTCTGTAATACTTTTTAACTTAATATAGTGATGCTATATAATATCTAAAGATTTAATCTGATAAATCTAACCTATCCAAACCCAACATTTGGAAAAAATTTGGCTTAGATTATTAAGTCCTTCACAATCAAAACATGTGAAAATCTCTTAAAATATGACATTTTCAACTCACCCTGAATGCATAGTTTTGACTAAAGGAGAGATCAAAAGATTGCAGGGTCCCTATGAGCAGCACATGACCACTTGCATACAAGTAACAAAAAGTTTAGGCATGCATAAAATTGACATGCATCATGTAGTCACACTGCAGGGTTCCAAGTCAGTTGAAGGCAGATGTTGGTACTCTTCATTGATTCCAAAAAGTGAATACTGTATTTATTTGATTTTAAGTCACACTCGAGTCTAAGTCGCACCCCATTTTTCAAAGACTGAAAGGATAAAAATTGAAAAAAAAAAAGGTTTCATGCCAATTCTAAGACGCACAACAGAGCACTCTTCCAACCCCACTGCCGTGCCTTGTCTTGCTGCCACTAAACGACATGGTTTTCATTTATTTTTGATCTTTCTACCAAATAATAAATGGCATTTGATTTATTAGCGCCGCTTGTATAAAATAGGGAGTGCTCTGGTGTCAAAATGGCAAGTTTTGCTACAAAAAAAAAAAAAAAAAAAACCTTTTATGGCAAATTTATGTTGCACCCCTACTTTTAGATTTTAAAATTGAGGAAAAGTTCGCGACTTAGAATTGAGTATACAGTAAGTTACTTTCTTTCACAAATTATTATTGAAGGATGGATCATTTAAAATGATAAAGAAATACCACCTAGGATAGAAAAAAATAAAAGTTCGTAGTCCTACTTATGGAAACCACTCAGTGTGACACATGCGCTGCCTTATGTATGGTCGCCATACTGCCCGGCATGTCATTGCACTGCATTATACTTCAATTTAAAGCCAAAAACACAGTTGCTGATGCAATATATTAAAAACGAGTATGGTACAGTATAAGAGAATACTAATTAGTAATTCACCTACAGACATGCAAAATTGTTTACAGAAGGAACTCAAGGAAAATTCAGAAGACATTCACATACAGGGCAATAAGGCGCATCTCACTCACGTCACAAGTTTCTAAAAAAAAAAAAAAATATTTAACACAAAATAAAACAAACAAAAAAAAAACAACACATAATACTTAGGAGACCATTCAATAGCGGTGAAAGTTAGGCACAGATGGAGAGCTTTCTTTGTGAATGGCCTGCATGTGTCAAGAAATATTTATGTCCAGTGCTATTTTCAAATGACACGATAACAAACTAATCTTTCACAAGCCTATATATGTGATGTTGAGCACCGTGTTCTGATGTTGAAACTTCAAAAACATATGCTATACACAGTAAGGTTTCTTGTGTTTCACGATTTGTGACCACCTGTTAAATTAAAACAGAGAAATGATAATGTAAAATTTCTGAAAGTAATATCAACAAAATTTAATTTCATACATTTCAATGTTACAATGTTTATACACTACCTGAAGAATGGTGAAATTTTCGAGCACACTATTCATCATGTACTTTTCTGGAAGGTGCTTTAATTTGTGAATAAAATTTATCATGTATTCGCACATAGGAGAGCGAGGGATACGGTAAACAAATCTTCCATTCTCAAATCTTGCATATTCAGTTTCTAATTTTTCCACAACTTGTTTGCCAAATGAGCAAACCTTAGTTGAACAGGTTATTGTCATGTTCTCGTTACTCTCATACCTAAAATCCCAAAATCCAATAATTAAAATATAGAAACAAGACAAACAATAACCAAGAGTAATAATGAGTGATACTTGCATACTAGAAACCCCATAGAAAGCCTCTGAAACCTCAGTAATGTTTGTGTTCAGGTCAGCCCAAAATTTGACAAGGAAAAATGCATTTTGAGGACCCTTGTCATATAATTCCTTTAATCCTCCCTTCTTTTCAGGAAATTTGTCATATATTTGACGGACGTCTACTCTCTGAAACAATTAGGAACGTGCCAGTTACATCTCTCGAGTAATTTAACATGAAATAAAGTATAAATGGTAAAATGTTACCTCTAATTGTGGATCCGCATAAGTAACTGTGCCTCCTATGTGTACAAAAAGATGTGTATGGACCTAAAAATAAGGAAAAATAAAATAAAATAAAAATATTTGATAAGGAGGGAAAATAGACACGTAATGACTGAAAAGGTTGAAATAGTACTTACATTGTCTGCATCTCGTTGCTGTTCCATGAAAGCTGAGAATTCAACAAGCCTCAGCTTATGTGTTGCAATGGCACGGCCTTCCCAAGCTGGTGGAGCTGCAGCTTGAAGTGCCATATCTGGAGATGAAACGGCTGTTGCTGGTTTCCCAACCGCATAGGCAGACTGACTGAATGGTTTGACACTGATCAAAAGAACACATTCATAATTAACACTGACATCTATTATACTGTGTGGAATGTACGCTTGATTCATAAGATACATACTCTTGTGATGTTCCAGGTTGTAGCCCAGGTTGCCAGAACTGCAAAGGTAAACAGATAATATAAACTCAATTGTAAAAATCCTATCATGGAGTCAAGCCCCTATTGTTAGTGGCTCCTAAAAACCAGGAGAAAACTTTCAATTTTTCTTCCATTAAATGGTTTTGATAGTTAAAATATACTATCAACAAGAGAAAGTCTAAAATAAATTTTCTTGATGATTGAAACAAAATCTGATTATCAAAAGAAATATCGAAACTAAAATCAGTTTGTGCTTACACGAGTTAATGACAATCATCAATCAGGCCTAAAATGATGCTTCAAAAAGGACTGGTATAAAAAGGTTAAACTGTCAGTCTAAGGATGGTGCTAGGAGGGATTGTGATTAAAATAAAGGAATGTGACAAAAATGTCATGCAGCTAAACCATTCTGCAGCAATCAATAAGCAATTCATAGAATACCTTGAGGATGGTTTGTAAGGTGTAAAGCGGGAAAGCTAATTGATAAAGACATAAACTGCCATGTATCTAGTAACCTGCGATCACCCACCCCGATTGACATATTTTATACTCTTCCATAGAAAAATACCAGGATACCAAAGCTCTTTTAATTTATAAATGAACCAGAACACACAAAGAAAAATGAATATATGTACCTTGGAAAGAAGCGCGCTGTGCTGTGCTGTGCCGTTTGAGTCAGCATCGTCTGCGGCAAGATCACTTGAGATCCCTAGCCTCGGAGGCTGATAACAGAATGCCATAAGGCAATTTAGATACGAATTTAAGCCATGACAAAGAGAGCATAGTTTTGCCCTTGGACAGACCTCCCAAATTAAATTCTCCTATCATGACTACTAATTTTACATACATGGCAGAGCACACATTGCCAGTAGCAGGGACTAAATGCAAAACACCAAAGTGTAAGGAAAATTTGTGCAAATAAAAACAAAGCATTTTTTTAAGGAAATGGCTAGGTATAGGAATCAAGGAACAGCAAGAACATCTATTGAACAAATGAGCTTACAATATCTTTTTTTTAAAAAAAAAAAAAGGTTGTAATAGTATAAAAATAAAAAGCAAAAACAGGATTTTTGATTATTTGCACTTGAATTTTCAAACAGAAAAGCACATGAAAGAAAACTGAGTAGTGACAGAGATGTGTTCACATGCTTTCCACATTCAGATAATAATAAATGCAAAATAAATGCAAAACAGATTCCAAATATTAGGAAAAAATATGAGGTGAAATAACTACAAAAAATGAGTACAGGGAGCACAACAGATAATGTTACTTTACTACATATCAAACTAGTATTGCCATACTCAATACCTTTAGTTTAGCCTGCAATTCCCGGAGCTTTCGGCGAGCAAGAACTTGGATGTGGGAGCTGACTTGCTTGCGAGTTCTTGTCTTTCCTGTTCTTAATTTGATGTATCTTGCTATAAGCTCATTTCGACCTGAAAATTAAAAGATTACAAGAATTAATTTACTAATTTTTACATTGTCGGGTTCTTAAAAAGGGGGGAAATATAGTGGGGTACACGGAACATACAAATGGGTAGAGCAGAGAGAGGAGAGGAGAAGGGTAGGGTTTGCGATGGGGATGAAAGGAAAGAGGGCGAGAGGAAGAGGAGAGGGGTAGGAGAGGGAGAAGGCAAAGGCAAAGGCAAAATACAGAAAGCGCGAGGTTTATTGCAGTTCAAGAATGCGGGCTGGGAAAAGAGGGAAGTGTGGTCAAAGGAGTAGAGCGGAGCGGACAGCTTGGGCCGGAGAATGGCACGGCGTGGCCGGGACCGGGAACGGGCCGGGAGCGTACGGACAGGACAGCGCGGAGGGGCGGGGCGAGGTGGCATAGGGGCGGGAACAGGGGGGGGGGGCGTTCCCAGAGAGTAAACGTGCTTTTTGAAAATAAGTTCCATGCCCCCGGCTCCCCCACCCCACCCCTCCCTTCTCTCCTCTCCCTAGAAAGGTCTTTGACGGTACAGCACTCTATCTGGCCGGCCCACCCCGCCCCACCCCACCCCCCCCCCCCCCCCGCGCCGCCGCCGCGCCGAGGGAAGTCACCCTTCCACCCAGCTGCGCTGCGCTCGCTGCCGCCCTGGCCCGCCCCGCCCCGCCTCGCCCCGCCCCGCCCCGCCCCGGCCGGCCCTGCCGCTGCTGCGCCGGGGTGGAGGCGGAGCGGAGGGGTGGCGGGGCGGCGGGGCGGCGGGGGGCGGCGGGGGGAGGGGTGGCAACAGAACTATGCCAAGAATGTGCAATTAGGGCAACCAAGGGAGCGCTGTGCTGTGCTGCGCTACGCCGTGCTGCGCTAGCGAGCTGTGCGACCGGAACGCCCCTCTATCCTCGCTCTGACTGGGGGCGGGGTGGGGTGGGGCGGGGCGGGGTAGGGTGGGGTGGGGCGGAAGGGAAGGCTGCGAGCTCTTTCTCCCTCTGGCAGGGCAGGGCCACGGCGTGGCGTGGCGGGCTCGCCAGCATTATGGCGCTCATCGCCAACAAGCACATCATCACCGCCAGGCCCGCCGAGCAGCATAGACACACTGGAAATCCAAGTGTACGAATGTCGCTCACTTGTTGGTGAGCGAACAACCATTCACTCACATGTATGTGAGCGAATAACTATTCGGTCACTTGTAGGTACAAGGTGAATGGTTATTCGCTCACCTACAAGTGAGTGAATGGTTATTTACACACCAAATGTGTGAATTTATTTGCTCACCTAGAAGTGAGTGATGAATGGTTATATGCTCACCTACAAGTGAGCGACATTCGTACACTTGTATTTCCAGTGGACGCGGACGGTCCCCACAGCAACTCGGGAGACTCGACAGGACACTCACCGTACATCTTGCCCTCGTCCGACAGGATGATCTTCCTGCGGCCGCATGGCGGGTAGATGGCGAGCGCCTCCTGAAACGACTGCTCGATGTCCGGCGACCAGACGCCCTCCGCGTCGGCCGAGGCCAAGTCCTTGTCGTCATCGCAGTCGCCGACGTCCAAGTCCAGGCCCTTGTCGGCGTCCCCGGGCCCGGACAACGGCGTCCACGGTGAGGCAATCGTGGCGGTCTAGCGTGGAGTGCCCGGACCCCGCGGCGGCCCGAGCGTCCTCCTGCAAACAGAAAACACAACGGTTATAGTACACGACATGACATATCGAGCCGGCAGGGCAGGGCAGGGCAGCACTGGAAAAACAAAGGTGCTTAGTCCTACCTTTAAAAGGCACTGACAAAATTTAGTGCCTTTGCAAAGGCACTAAGATTTAGTGCCCCAGGAAAGGCACTAAACTTAGCACCTGATTTTAGCGCCCCAGGAAAGGCGCTGCTTAGCACCTTTGTTTTTCCAGTGAGGGCGGGGCGCTGCGAACCACACCGACCCACCCACACCCAGGGAACCAGTTAGTTGATAGAACATCATTGGGGTTGTAGGAAACAAAGTTTACTTCATGAAACCGACTAATTTTTAGTACCCACGTTTTTAACAAAATATTGATGGGCAAATAAAAATTAAGTCAACTTAATTAGATTATTTAATCAAATCAGCTCAAATTTAGTCATAAAGCTTAAATTTTGTGGGTTTTTGAATTTGGTCCCCTGAACTAAATTTAAAGTGACGACCTTTTCGTCGTCTTGAACATATGAAAATTCCGCGCGCCCGAGTCGGAACGGACCGCGGCAGGAGCGGCAGCGCGCGCGGGTTCAAAGACATGTGCGGCCAACTTTAGAGTTTGCACATGGAGCGCGCGGCGCGGCGCGGCGAGGCGCGGCGCTACATAAACAGACTTATTACACAGGAGCCGCAGGAGCGGCAGCTCAGCCGTACGCACCGCGTGACGTCACGCCGGGCCGGCCAGGTGAGTCACGCGAACTGAGTCTGACTCAGCCTAACGAGGAGCGGGGCGGGGCGGGGCGGGGCGGGGCGGGGCGGGGCGGGGCGGAGCGGGGCGGGGCGGGGCGGGGCGCGGGGCAGCAGGCGCCATCCTAGACCAGACCGACTTAGCGGGCGGGAAATTTCTAAACACATCCCGTCCTTCCCTCCTGCTTACACATACACACACACATACGCGGACGCACACATACTCACACACACAGACTGGGGAATCTGCGAACTGACGCGTTGTAACTTTATCGCAAACTTAGAGCGTCCCTGCCTGTAGCAGTACATGGTACACGCAAATAAGCCCGTATTGACTTTTCAAGCAAGTTGTGTATGTGTGCGTGTGAGAGAGAGTTTACACCTCCTCTGCTCGCTGTATTTGTAACTTTTATTCACACAAATTAACACAATCAAATTTTTCACAAAAATCTGTGCGTTGATTTTGCACGCTTTTGTGCATACCCGCGAAAAATATAAATAAAACCTTAATTTGCTCGTTAGTGAGTCCGAAATTTGAAAGTTAGTAAATGCATTTGAACGCAGCCATGCATTTTTGCTCACAAATTCGCATGAACGAATTGTATGTTTAACGTTGCACGATCGTTCGCACGAAAACATACAAAAACTGTTAGAGTGTACCGTCAGCAAAGGCCGAGGTGTACACCTGGTCGTGTAGGTACCTGGTGTACGCCTGTACGACTGCTGGCTTCAGTTGGCAAGTGTTCAAAACAGATGAGGGTTGGGGGGGAGGGGGGGGGGGAGAGATAGGGTGGGTAGGGGAGTAGGAGAGACTACACTGGAAACCTAAGACATGTCTGAATGGGAATTGACAAGTAAAGGAGGGAAGCTTCGCAGGAATTTCACACACTTTTAGGGACGACAAAAAGTATACGAATCCAAATTCCGGACCTACACGTGTGTGCCATTCACACACCTACACGTGTGTGCCATTCACACACTTGGTTTTCTTATGACGCGAGAAGGCGGAGCGGCGCGGCGCTCGTCCAAGGAGAGCGAGCTGCTGGCCGGCCTGGGGGCTAGATCCCCCCCCTTCCCCTCCGCACGCGTCTCGGACAAATAAATACGAAAATGAGCGACAGGAACAAATTCTGGTCCGGCTGCCAACACAGTAAACCAGCTGGGAATGACCACCGGTAGCGGAGAAGAGCGTATGAGTGTGAGAGAGAGCGAGAGAGAGAAAGAGAGAGACAGGCCTCTGGCCCGCAAAAACATTTTCATATGTAAGGGACAGAGGCAGGTTGTCATCTATTTCTGCACGCCGCTGCATTTAGTCTGTTTTGCCTGCTCTTCTACACCAACCGTGAGGTAATTTTAATAAACGGGGTGCAGGGCAGCAGTGGGTGGCCGGGCTGACGTTGGCAAATTTTGCCCGCGAAAAATGATCGCCTATGTGCCTGGCTCTGGCTGGTGGTCTGGTCTCGGACTCGAGCCCAGCCCAGCGCAGCGGCTGCCTACCGCTGCCGCTCGTCTCGTCTCGAGGCCGCCCCCCGCCCCGCCCCGCCCCGCCCCGCCCCACCGCACCGGACGCCACTGCTCGCTGTAAGTGTCAGAGAGTAGAAAAATACCCGACCCGACACAAAAAATTATGAGAGGGAACTTGAACTTGTGCGAAACCACACTCTCTCCCTCCTCCGCGCCCCCTCTCTCTCTCTCTCTCTCTCTCTCTCTGCCACACACACACACGCACACACACACACACAGTTTCCTTTTCACCATAACACTTGCGCTGTCGGCAACGGGCAAGGTCAGTAAGCAGTAAAGTCACACCTCAACGAAAAATAAAAATTAAAAAAATAAAATAAAAATATAGATAGGCAAAGAAGGTAATAAGAAACTACTGATCCGAAGAGTGAGAAAATTGAAATAAAGGGTTAAGGGAAATAGATGAGGGAAATGGAATAGACGAGAAGAGAAAGAGACACGGAAATAGAGTGCCGTTATTGAAAAAGGCGGCGTGCCATGACGTGGCGTAGCCGAGCCGCCCCTCTCCGGCCAGAAGTCACACCTCCGCTCTCGCGTTTTGTTCCCCTGCGAGGCGCCAATCAGTGAATGCAGAAATAGGCCTTTTACGACCCCGCGGTGCAGCCCAGGCCCACCCGACCCGACCGGGCAACGCGCCGCAGCCGACGTGCAGTTTCTCATGGCGCGGGGGAGGAGGGAGAAGTGTGACGCACAGCGACAGAGAGAGAGACAGGTGGAGAGGGAGGGAGGGAGTGAGAGAGGGGGAGAGAGAGAGAGGGAGAGAGAGAGGGAGAGAGAGAGAGAGAGAGAGAGAGAGAGAGAGGGAGAGAGAGAGAGAGAGAGAGAGAGAGAGAGAGAGAGAGAGAGAGAGAGAGAGAGAGAGAGAGAGAGAGAGAGAGAGAGAGAGAGAGAGAGAGAGAGAGAGAGAGAGAGAGAGAGAGAGAGAGAGAGAGAGAGAGAGAGAGAGAGAGAGAGAGAACGGGGGTGTTTAGAAGGGTGCGACCGCGACCGGGCAGGGTCGGGTCGGGCAGGGCTGGCCAGAGCAAATCACGAGGGGGTTTGTTTTGGGTTCAGCGGCGACGAAAACATAGTGTGGTGTCAAGCGCGCCCCCCCCCCCCACCAGCTCTCCGCCAGCTGATGACGCCGCCCCCGGGCCTGGCGCTTTTATTACGACGGGCCCAAAACTGCCTCGCGCCGTTGAAAAATATTCTTTCGCGAAAGTTGTAAAGAAACGCAGCTGCGCGCGACAACGTGAGGTAGACTGTGTGGTGGGAGGTGCGAGGCGAGGCGAGGGATCACAAAGACTGGCGGGGCGGGGCGGGGCGGGGGGGGCGGGGCGGGGCGGCGGCGAGTGCAGCGGCACAGCCAGAGCAGCGGCGGGCTGCTGGCGAGGCCACTCGAGGCGCCGTGCGGGTAGGCAACTCGCCCGCACGGGTGTGCGCCGGCACGGCCTACCCTCCGGCTGGTCCGGTCAAACAGCAGTCAGCCGCTTCTGTCAAGCAGTCTTGCCCTGCCAGATAAGTAGGCAAACATTGCCCACGATGCACCTGTGTGAAGCAGACGGTATCAACGCCAGCCGACCAGGCAAACTCACTTCACAGGTGAGTTTACTTTGCCTAGTAGGCAGGCGTTGATACCGCCCGCTTCACACCTTGCCTACTTATCTGGCAAGACGGCTGTCAAGTCGATCCTGACGAGAAGTGAAAGACATTAGCTATCCATGGTGCGGTGATTTCGCGAGGCGAACTCTGGTAGCGCCGCTCGACTCGGCTCGGCTCGGCTCGGCCGCTAGAGGAGCCGGGCCGGTGCCGCTGCCCCTGGGCGCCAGCAGCACGACGCCACGCCAGGCCACGCCACGCCGGCGCAGCAGCGGTGCAGCGGGGCGGGGCGGGGCGGGGCGGGGCGGGGCGGGTGGTGCAGACTGTAATGGGGAGCGGGAAAGGAAAGGGGTTGGCAGCGCGCCAGTCTCCAGTATTTATAACGCCCCCTCCCCCTCCGCCCTGTGTCTTGCTTCTCTCTTTCTCTTGAACGCTGTTGCGACCTATCTCTCTCTCTCTATCCCTCCCTCTCCCTCTCTCCCTCTCTCTCTCTCTCTCTCTCTCTCTCCCCCCGCCCCCCGTCAATAATCCTCTCTCGCTCTTTCTCTCGCACTCTTCGCCGCCCGCGCGCAGCTCCGCACTGCGACCCGAAAGCGAGCACCCCTTTCACCCTGCCATCCTTTTTTTGAAACCCCTTTCTCCTCCTTCTCCTCCTCCTATTACTCCTTCTCCACTTACTCCTCCTCCTCCTCTGCGCAATCCAGTTAGCTGAAACACAGCAATCAATGTCCAGCTTCTCATCGGTGCAACAGCCCAGGGCGGGGCGGGGCCCACACTCACCACCAGCACCATCCTGGAGGTGCCGTCACCTCACCCGCACCAGGGTCTGGACGGGCCGCCCTACCCTACACAACCCCAACCCACCGCCGCCGCGCTGCACCGCGCCGACCTGTTGCTAGTGATTTAATATCGCGGATCTCCTGCACGGCCGCGGCGTGGCGCGGCGTAGTGCGGTGACGCGGCGTAAAGACTCCCCCTCCTCCCTCTCTCTCTCCTCCTCCCGCGCCTCTCGCTCTCCGATACTCCAGCCCCTCCCCTCCCCCGGCCCGCGAGTGCGCCTGCCGCCTCTCCTCTCACAACGACGATAGCGCGACTAAATAAAAGCAAGAGAGGCGCAGCGGCAGAGAGGCAGCGCGGGGAGAGAGGAGAGAGGCGGAGAGAGAGAGGGAGAGGCGGAGAGAGGAGAGAGGCGGAGGGAGGAGAGAGGCGGAGGGAGGGAGCGAGCCGAGCAGGTGTGCACGGCGACGTGGCAACGCGGCCGCACACACGCCCCCCCGCGGGGCCCTCCTGGAGCCGCCTGGAGCCGCCTGGAGCCGCCTGGACAAACTGGATGCTGCACGCCGGGAGAGGGGAGGAGAGGAGAGGAGAGGCGACTGGCCCAACACTCCTGCCCCAGCCCCCCGGCCCCAGGCCCGCAGCAGCGACGCCAAGATGAATCATTTCCGATCGCAAACGAACGGTCCGGTCCTCACGGGGCTGGACCCGGCCCGGCCCGGCCCCTGCGCCTTGCACGTGTTTCTAATTCTGGAGCCGGTCGTCAGCTTGCGCCGGGGGCGGGGCGGGGCGGGGCGGGGCAGGCGAGCGCCCCGGAGGAGAGGTTGGTCCCATGGTCCCGCAGGACTCGCGCGCCAGGACGGGGCGCGACTCTCAATAAGCATTCACGATATGATTTTCCTGAAATCCGTGTCAATACACTGGTAACTAAACCGTAGTTGCACGCCCTTTTCAAGCGCACAACTACGCTTGAAGAACTTTTACGCCCTTCTTGAAGCGTACAACTACGCTTCCAGGCGATTCCATCCATGCATTTAGTTAGGGGAAAGGAGCGTATGAGGTCTTGTACGCTTCAAGAAGGGCGTACGGACTGTACGCATCATGAAAGGCGCTATGTTACGCCTTAGTTTCACCAGTGTAAGAGTAAGACGACACATGTTCGGGGCGCGACTTCCCAGGACAAAACCCCTGCGGTGTTGAAAATCACGATCTTCCAGATACGTATGTTTCTTCTTAAATGTTAAATTACGACAAAATATCCGACGATGCGCCCACGCAGGTCTCGGGTCTTCCCGCCCATGCCCCCGCCCCACCGCAGGTGTAACATCTTGGTGCCGCTGGCGGCGTGGCGGGGCGTGGCGGGGCGTGGCGGGGCGTGGCGGGGCGCGGAGCTAAGCGCCTCGAAATATGGGCGGTCACGCGCGGTCTGCCTCCTGCCCCGCCCCGCCCCGCCCCGCCCCGCCGCGCCCAGCTTCGTCAGAATCACAAAAGACTTTGGAACTGTAATTGATAAGCTGTCGACTCGACCGGGCGCGCCCCGCCCCGCCTGCAACACTGCACACCTCTCCTCTCCTCTCCTGCCCGCTGAGGCACGACGCGGCGGCACGACCAGAGAAAAGAAACGGAAATGTTGAGCTGCAGCACCCCAGTCAACAAAGCATAGTCTTGAAAACCTCCTGAGTACTACACGGTTGTGATGTGGGACGTCCTAGCTGGGACGTCCCACAGTACTTCCAAATGCAACATTTTTTTGAGCCTGAGCAGATGATCAGAACGTCCCACCAGTAGGTCCTGGGTGGGTGCTCCTTATCACGTCCCGGGAAGTACGTCCCGAGGATGACCTAGCAGGATCTGGGCAGAATGTCGTACCGTTTAAATTGCCGTTACTCATGTTATAAGTTAATTTGAGGGATTTATTATTTTAAAATTGTTCATGAGTACCTGAAAACAGGCTCACAACTACTCAGCCAGAGTTAACCAGGCCAAGTACAACAAAAATTGATGTGGTAAAGTGAAACATCCCTTCACCACAATAGTACCTCAAACTCGCTCGGGGGTCAACAAGACGTCGGTGCGGATACTGCACGCGAGTTAATATGAATGTCATATTAATAATAATACCTGAACATACAAGTCGACAATTTGAGTTTAAAATCACTTAAGGGTCCTTATTATACGCAGAAATGGCTTAATTTTTTAAAAGAAGTCATTATTTGTTTCAATTAAAGCACAAAAATAGTTTGAACTTATATACTGGTGATGCTAGCGCCATCTGTTGTAGAAATACAACAGGGCATATAGAGAATCTTTTCACTGGCATACCAAAGACCTCCTGCAGGAGTTCCAAATAGGATATACCTCATTCTAGGATGCCCACTGATCTGCTCGTCCCGAGCAGGTCCTGCATAGGAGGGTCTGGGGACATGTACTAAAGTACATCACAGGCAGATACTGTACCTGTAGGTCCTTATTGGGATGTCCCTCTCAGTTCCAAGTCAGCACGTTCTAATCATTGTTCACGCCAGGACGACCCAGGCAAGTTCCAATCGGTGTGGGGTTGTTTGGGAGGTCCTCCAGGACGTTCGGGGCATGGTGTATATGTAATGCTACTGAGTAGGACGTGCTAAAACACTAGATATCATGTACTTGCGGTATGTCCCGGGAAAACGTGTATATCTTTAATATAGGATGATCCTAAAAACATCCCGAAAGTAGTCAGGACCTTTCTTGTTGACTGGGACTGCGGCTGCAAGCTGCAATACACACTGGGAATCCGAATCCAAGTGTGCGAATGTCGCTCACTTTGAGGTGAGCAAATAAATTCACTCACTTGTAGGTGAGCAAACAAATTCACTCACTTGCAGGTGAGCGAATAACCATTCACTCACTTGGGTAGGTGAGCGAATAACTATTTGGTCACTTGTAGGTACCAGTGAATTTATTTGCTCACCTACAAGTGAGTGAATTTATTTGCTCACCTACAAGTGAGTGAATTTATTTGCTCACCTACAACTGAGTGAATTTATTTGCTCACCTACAAGTGAGTGAATTGATTTGCTCACCTACACGTGTGCGACATTCGTACACCTGGATTTCCAGTGCAAGTGCACGATGCTCTTGTCGCAGCTTCCGATCCGACGCGCGAGGTCCTCCCTCCTCAAGTCGCTTGTGCACTTGTGCTTGACCCAGCTAGGCGCGGCGCGCCTGGGCGGCCTAGGCCTAGAGCCGAGGGCCGCGGCGCCGCGCCGTGCAGCGCCCGCCTGGCGAGGCGAGTCGTACAGCGAGCGAGAGCGTTTCGTGGAAACAGCTCAATGAGAAATTGGCGACCCTGAAGCAGCCAGTGCCGCCGCGCCGCCGCGCTGCAGCAGCAGCAGCGCCGCCAGGCGAGCGGAGCTGAGCAGAGTGAGTGAGGTGAGCGGAGTGAGTGAGTGAGGTGAGCGGAGTGAGTGAGTGAGGTGAGCGGAGTGAGTGAGTGAGGTGAGCGGAGTGAGTGAGTGAGGTGAGCGGAGTGAGTGAGTGAGGTGAGCGGAGTGACTGAGTGAGGTGAGCGGAGTGAGTGAGTGAGGTGAGCGGAGTGAGTGAGTGAGGTGAGCAGAGTGAGTGATAGTGAGGTGAGCGGAGTGAGTGAGTGAGGTGAGCAGAGTGAGTGAGTGAGGTGAGCGGAGTGAGTGAGTGAGGTGAGCGGAGTGACTGAGTGAGGTGAGCGGAGTGAGTGAGTGAGGTGAGCGGGCTCCGCGGGCTCTGCTGGCTCCGCTCGGCTCGGCCGGCGGCTCTCTGCTCCTATCGGCCGCTAGCACCGCCTGGTCCGCCCAGCGCTGGCCTGCAGGCCGTCATGGCAGAAAAAAACACAGGCAATAAGCAGCCAACACACGGGGCGGGCTGCATGTTGCCTATCAGGAAACGCTCTGGCACTGGTGCGCACGTTACCGAGTAGGCAGGCGGGCGCCTCTCCGCAGCCCGCTTACACTGTTAACTGTGTATTTGTATGTTTTTGTGCAAACGTTTGTGCAAAGTTAAACATGCATATCGTTTCACACAAATTTATGCGAAAAATAACTGCATGCATGAATTTATACAAATGTATGCACAAACCCGTTTAAATCACCGCACAAATTTGTGTGAAATATTTGATTGCTTAACTTTGTACAAATAAAAGATACAAATCCGGTTAGTGTGCAGACACTTGCAAGTGTGTAACTGGCGAGGCGAGTTGGACTCTTGCAATGGCACAAACGCGAGATGAGCACTTGTACGTGCTATACTGGCAGGTGCACATGTTTTCCTTCAAAAATCACACATTGTTTTTTTACCGTGTAGAGTAGAGAGGTCACAATCTGCTCGCGCCGAGAGCGCTTTCAGGGCGCAGCCCCACCACACGTCCGGCAGCAGAAACAGTCACGCAAATCCTAAATCAGTTTCCCATAAGCGCGGCGGGGCGGGGCGTGGCGGGGCGGGGCGGGGCGGGGCGGGGCGGGGACTGTCCTTTATCATTACTTTGTGAGCGCCGCCACCGCCGGGCCTCATCACATATTCGGCCGAGAATTGTTTTTTGCCTGTAAGACACCAGGGCGGCGGAGAGTCCATCCCGGTGGTCTGACGAGGTGAGGTGGGGCGGGGCGTGGTGGTGTGGGGCGGGGCGGGGTGAGGCGGGGCGAGGCGCCCCCACCGCGACACCGCTCCGCAACGCACCGACCTCCACGCCGCGGTCCGGAAGTGCCAGTCGCAGTCCGGCCCGCCCCGCCCCGCCCGGCCGGGGAAAGAAGAGGATAGGCCTTTGGGCCGCGCGCCGACCTGGCCTTCCACGCCCCGCCCCGCCCCGCCCCGCCCCGCCCGCTGCCCGCTGCCTCTGCATTTACATACAGAAGAACAACAGCGGGGCGGATCGTTTCCAGCCCGTTCCAGGACGCCCCCCCCCCCTCCCTCTCCCCTCCTCCGGGCCTTAAAGACCACGCTGCTTCCCGGAACGCAATTTCGACCGCCAGCCTGAGTCACATACCGCGAAGCACAGGGCGGCGGCGGAGATCTGGATGGGCGGGGCGGGGCGGGGCGGGGCGGGGCGGGGAGGAAGAAGAACGAACGATGAATGAGAGGGAACCGAGCGGGGCCCACTAAAAGGCTCACTTAACATCGGTGCGGTGCGGAAAAGCTAGGAGGGCGGAGAAGAGAGAGAGAGCGAGAGAGAGAGAGAGCGAGAGAGAGGGAAGAACGAGTTAATAAAGTGCCGCCCGATACTCAAAGCCAAGGCGGATGGTGGCGGCCGCGCGCGACGAGCGATTGTGTGACCAAAGCCCCCGGCCCCGCCCCGCCCCGCCCCGCCCCGCCCCGTGCGGAGCCCGCCTGTCTGGAGCTGGAGCCTCCATACGGATTTCGCGGTACTTTTTATCCCTCCCGGACGCTCCCTCTCTCGCTCTCCGTACTCGCTCCTTTCTCTCTCTTTGTCTCTCTCTCTCTCTCTCTCCCTCTCTCTCTCTCTCTCTCCTCTCCTCACCCTCTCTCTCTCTCCTCTTATCCTCTCTTCCCTCTTCTCTAATTTTTTTGTTCCTCTTTCGCCAGGGCTGGGCTGCCCACCACAGCAGGCCGGCCTGCGCGGCGGGGGCCGGCCCGTCTGGCCGGCGGGTCGGGGCAGTTCTCGTCTCGTGAAATGAAGCGTCGATTTGGCAGCCGATCGCCTCGGTTCGGCCCGAGCGTCACCCTCCCACACGGACCTCCCCCCCCCTCCCCTCCCCACCTTTCCTACCCTCCGCCACCTCCTTTCTCTCTCAACGCTTCATCACAGCAGACGAAATTGGGTTTGCGCCCCGCCCCGCCCGCGCGACTTTTTCTCCCTCCTGTGTGTTCCAGCCCCGCCCCGCCCCGCCCCGCCCCACCCCGCCCTCAGCCGCTGCAGTGCGGCGAGACGGCGGCGGCGCGGTGCTGCGCGGTGCGGTCAGGCCTTCCCCGCACCGCGCCGAGCTATTTCTTATTTACTTTATTTTTCTGTTTCATCCCCGCGCCGCGCACCTCTCGACGCGTCGTCGTTTTTATTTTATTTTATTATTACGTATTTTATTTCCCCCAACAGCGTTTTGTGTAGAGGGCCGACGGGGGAGAGAGGGGGAGAGGGAGAGGGAGAGGGAGAGGGAGAGGAGAGGGAGAGGAGAGGGAGAGGGAGAGGAGAGATGAGAGAGAGGGGAGAGGGGTCAACCCCGTCCCCACCCCACCCCGTTTCAGCCGTAAGCTCTTTTTCAGCAGATGATTCTGAGCAACCCCCCCCCCCCTCCCCTTCTCTCTCTCTCTCTCTCTCTCTCTCTCTCTCTCTCTCTCTCTCTCTCTCTCTCTCCTCTCGCCCTCTCTTCGCCTCCCTCCTCTCACTCCCAGTCCTATTAGTATCATTGACAGAGGGAGTCTCGACGGGGAAAATGAATGCATCACGGCCGAATGAGGTGCGCGGCAGGTCCGACTGACTGGGGGCGGGGCGGGGCGGGGCGGGGCGGGGCGGGCGGAGCACAGTTAGTGCTGGGTATGGCAGACTTGTCGTCCGGGCTGAATCACAAACGCAATTCACTAAACGAAACTTTCCATTTCGTATGGTTGTCATTTTCACTCAGAAAAATTGTCGTAGGCTTACGGGAAAATTTTTCCACGAAGTGCAGTTGTAAAATTGGAATTGCAAATCGTAAAATAATTACGAGTACTACATATCGACTTGTAGGTCATTCACGAGCAAAAAAGGTCCGTCGTCAATTTAAACCATATATTTTGTAAATTGTACACTCTTAAAACCTTACGGTGATTTTCACTGTAAGCTACGGTGAACCCTGCAGCACTGTAGCTTACGGTGAATTTTCACCGTAAGCTACGGTGAATGTCACTGTAAGCTACGGTGAATCAGGGTGAATCACCGTAGCTTACAGTGACATTCACCGTAGCTTACGGTGAAAATTCACCGTAAGCTACAGTGCTGCAGGGTTCACCGTAGCTTACAGTGAAAATCACTGTAAGCTTTTATTAGTGTATTTGTGTAATGCACAAAATTTATCGTAAATCTACAAAGATACTTTTCACGGCGTTTTGCCATCGAAAATATCAAGTAAAATCTAGAAATGAGGCGTGTTCTGCGGTGGTGTTGCCTTGCAGTGAGGCCTCGCGCCGGGTCCAGCGCACGTGTACAACACCTGCAACACACTCTCTGACGCGCCGCGCCGCGCCGTGCAGCAGCGCAGCGCAGTGCAGGGTCTTTGAACAATTGGCCATTTCGAGAGAGTGCGCTGGCTGCGCTGCGCGTGGCGCGGCGGAGGAGGGGAGGGGAGGGGAGGGGAGGGGTGAGGAGGGGGAGGGGAGGGCGCAACAAAGGGATCAAAGACAATGCTCTAGTTTGGAACGGCCCGGCCCGGCGGCCCAGCCCGACCACAGCCAGCCAGCCGCGGTGTGGTGCGGCCCCGTGCCATGCCATGCCATGCCGTGCCATGCCGTGCCGTGCCGTGCCGTGCCGTGCCGTGCCGTGCCGTGCCGACGAGTCCATATACAATCACGGCAGCGCGCTGCACCGCACCAGCACCGGCACCGGGCGCCCCCCGCTGCTGCTGCTGCAAACGGCAGCGAGGTGTTCTTGCTCTGCGGCGCGACACATGTTCCCATGCGGATTATTATGTGCTTTCTTCGGCGCCACGACACACACACACACACACACACACACACACACATCTCTACCGCCCCCTTTCTCCCCCTTCCCCTCATCTTCCACCTTCGTCTCCTCTTTCTCTTTCTCCTCCTTCTCCTCTTCCTCCTCCTGACGCTCCTGTTGGTCGTTGGCCGCCAGACACAATCAATAATAAGGTAACACCCTCTTCTTGCCTCTCCCCTGCCTGCCGCCCCCTGCCGCCCCCGCCCCCAACCCCTACCGGGACCCACATCACACCCTCTTGCGCCTAACACCACGCCCCCCGGGCGCCCCGCCCCCAGCCCAGGCCAGCGGCGCAGGGCGCAACGCGGGACAGGGCGGCCCGTATAAAAGTCCAATTTTATACGCAATAAAATATCCATCCGGCCGCCTCGGAAGGCGTCGTCTCTCTAGTGCGGGTGCGAGGGCCTAACTCACGTGGCGGTGCGGCGGCCGGGGGACGGGCAGACAGTCCCTCCCTCCCTCCTCCACCTTGGTCAGTCCTCGAGAGGGTCTTGGAGGCGGCCGGGCAGGGACGGGCCGGGGAGGCCTGCTGCTCGGTCATTCCCCCTCCTACACCCTGGGCCTGGGCCTGCTGGGCAGCCCTATTCACCCTGCGTGGACACTAGCGGACGTGTCGCAGGCGGGGAAGGGAAGGCAAGGGACCGGAGGGGAGCCAGGGTGATAAAATTGATGGCGCCTGAAACGGCCCGCGATGCTCCTTCTCTCTCCTTGTCTCTCCGTCTCTCTCTCTCTCTCTCTCTCTCTCTCTCTCTCTCTCTCTCTCTCTCTCTCTCTCTCTAGTTTGCACCCCCTGCCTGCCTCTCTCTCTCTCCCTCTCGCCGCTCCCCCATAACTGCGATCTAACCTAACACCTCCCCGCCCGCCCCCCTCCCTCTCTCCCCTACACACTCTATAACACCATCACAGTGGCGACACCAATGGCCCTTTCGCCCCCCAGCCAACCCCCTCCCCTCCCCTCCCACCAATTCGATATCAAACACTGCAACACTGTTCGAGCAGGGGCAGTGGGCGGGGCGGGGTAGGGCCATGGGGCGGGGCGGGGCGGGGTAGGGCCAGGGGCAAGGGGGGGGGGGGCGGGGCCGCACTGAGCGACAGTCGCGAGTGATTTCAATGCCGTTCCAATGCATACGCCACAGGAGGGGAGTGCACTCCCTGTGCTGTGCGCCCCGCTGCACAACGCTGCAGGAGCAGAGACCTCCAATCCCCCTCCCCCACCCCCGTCTCTCTCTCTCTCTCTCTCTCTCTCTCTCTCTCTCTCTCTCTCTCTCTCTCTCTCTCTCTCTCTCTCGCTCCCACTCCAGCGCGGGCGCAGCGCATGGAAACGAATAAATCTCTCTCTCGGTCGCGTGTAAATCATTTCACACAATAGCGCCGGTCGCGGGGCGCGGGGCGTGGAGGACTGAGGTAGGGGGGGGCGGGGCGGGGCGGGGCGTCGCGCGTTGGGCCGGCCGCTCTCCACTAAACGCTGACATACGCCTTTATAGCCTCATTAACAGCGGTACAAACCACGGGCCAGCCGACACGCGTCCGTCCGCGCGGAGCAGCGCGCGGGAGATGTCGCGGGGCGCAATTGTTGAGGCGGGGCGGGGCGGGGCGGGGCGGGGCGGGGCGCGGCGGGGCGGGGCGGCCTGAGCCTCCACCCAGAAAACGGCTCCATTGAATCAACGGATTTGACGTTAAATCGGAATAAAGGCAATTTTTCCAATATGCTTCAAGAACATTTTCCAATGCTTCATATGGACATTCCATCAAATCATTGGAAATTGCATTGAGTCAATGGAAAATTTCCATGAATCATATGCATCATGAAATCCGTTGGTTCAACGGAAGCGTTTTCTGGGTGTCGCGGGAGCCGCCGTCACGTGACCACCAGGGGGCGGTAGTTCTTCATTTACCAGTCGATACCTCCCCGCTGCCCCCCTGCCACCTCCACCACCACAACTTCCTTTCCCTCTCACCCCGCCGCCCCGCCGGCCCCGCCGCCACCTTCTCCCACGTGTGCTCTACAGGGTGAATTTTGTAACTTTGGCAAAAATCATATGGTAGGTAGGGGCCCCATATACAAGTATTGTGAGCATAGAAACCCATGTCCGGAAATGTCCCGGTACGGAGATACGGCACTTTCAAATTTTGGTCTCTCGCGCCTGGTACGTAGGCAACCCGTTTGGATGCGCAGCGCAGGGGAACGTCTGAGGATCGCGGGGTAGCGAGGCATGTTCGCAGGGTCGTAGGGGATGCACGGAGCGAGTCGCGGGGTGGCGGGGATGTCCGTGGGATCGTGGGGATGCGCAGGGGAGGGTCGCGGGGATGTTCTGAGGGCCGCGGGGATGCGTGGTATAAGCCACGGGGTCGTAGGGACGTCCTTGGGATCACGGGGGATGATCGCGGGGCATGCGCGGAGGGGGTCGCGGGGGATCTAAGCGGGATCGCGGAGGGTGTGAGCTAGGAGGCCCACGGCCCGCCGCCGCCGCGCCCCTTCCTCCCTGAGCGCCGTGCACTGTCGACTGCCCCCCCCCTCCCCCACCCCATCCACCACCACCACCCACACCCGGTACACGCGCGACGAACAGGCAGTCATCCAAGTTGGTTGCCTACCTACCAGGCGCGGGGAACCAAAGTTTAAAGTGCCGTATCTCCGTACCGGGACATTTCCGGACATGGGTTTCTATGTTCAAAATACTTGTATTAGGGGCCCCTACCTAACATTTGATTTTTGCCAAAGTTACAAAATTCACCCTGTAGAGGCGGCTCGGCCACCACATCGCCATCGCGTCGCCTCGATGGGGCATGGCGTGGCGTGGCGTGGCGTGGCGTGGCGTGGCGTGGCGTGGCGAGGCGGGGCAGGTGAGCGGCGCACGGCAGGGCCTTCCCCTTCCCACCCCCAACCGCTCCAGGGGTGAGAGCCGCCCCACCCGCTGCCCTCCCCTCTCATCCCCTCCCCTCCCCCGGGGCCCACAATGAGAGTGTCACATGGTTTAATAACCGGGGCCGATGGAATGTGGGGAGGCTGGCGCGCGCGGAGCAGAAGGGGAAGTCATCAATTGGGATGGGGTGGGTGGCGGGATGGCAGGGCGGGGCGGGGCGGGGCGGGGCGGGGCGGGGCGGGGCGGGGCAGGGTGGCAGCGGCGCTATACACACACGGCCTGAACACCACCGCCAGGTTACCAACTAGCAGGCTCGTCTTTGATAGAATACACGGTAAAAACTGTTCCTTGATGTCTAAGGACCATCGGAACGATTCAAGGACGGCCTGATGCTTTTTCTCCCAGGGGGAAACAACTCTGAATTTTGGTGTACAAATGTCGTGAATTTTTATGAATTTTTGTGAGTTTTTATGAATTTTTGTGAATTTTTATTGAATTTTTGTGAATTTTTGCTCGAATTTTTCCTTAATTTTTGTGAATTTTTGTGAAAGTTTCTGAATTTTTCTGAATTTTTACTGAATTTTTCTAAATTTTTTTGAATTTTTCTGAATTTTTCTGAATTACTAGGTGTACGAAAATTTTAGAGTTGTTTCCCCCTCGTTTTTCTCACTCCCATCCTTGAAACGTTCCGATGGTCCCTGGACACCAAGGAACCCTTTATACCGTGTACACTGTTATTCGATTCATGTGACGTCACATTCTTTTCAATGTAAAAACTGTCACATTCGTTTGGATGTAAGTGTCACATTCCTTTGAATGTAACTGCCGAATTTACGGCGCTTTGCCCTGTCGATTCACATTACAACAAATGTGACATCATATTATAACGAATGTGACAGCTTTTACAGTTAAACAAATGTGACGTCACAGGAATTGAATAACAGTGTAGTCTCGTCTCTAGCAAAAAGACACCCCCACACACATGCGACTGCGAGCAGCAGCACACGCACGCCGTCTGTCTTGGTAAGGAAGTGCTTGCTGCTGGTGTCACTGGCCCCTCACCCTCACGCGCGGGGCGGGGCGGGGCGGGGCGGGGCGGGGCGTGCCCGGCTGGCGCGGGGCGGTGTGTCGCGACAGGACGGGCGGGCAGTCATATTGCCGGCCCGACCCGCGACAGCCACTATTAAGCCGCATTATTCATAAGCACACGCACACACACACACGCGCACACATGACAAACACACGACAAAACACGGACACGGACAGGACGCCCAATTGGACAAACCTCTGCCCCGGCCGGTCCCCGCCCCGCGTGGTTTTACCTCTTTATGGAGGCCGGCCTGGCCTGTCGCGCCCCGCGTGCCCCGCCCCGCCCCGCCCCGCCCCGCCCCGCCCCGCCCCGCCCCGTCTGCCGCCGAGCATCGATCGCGCCACTTTTATATTTATTTTTTACCTCCTGTCCATACGCCGTCATCATGTCTATATATGTCTGTCCACCCCGGTCAGCCCTTCCCTCCCCTCCCCTCCCCTGTCCGACCCGGGACAGTCTATCGGGCAAAACCGACCGGATGTTTCCAAAGGGTTGCGTCTGTCAGTGTGTGTGTGTGTGTGTGTGTGTGTGTGTGTGTGTAAGGTAGCGGGCAATGGGCGTGCTGGACTCATCCCTCCCGGGGGCTGTGCCCCGCCCCGCGGCCCGCCCCTGCACACACAGTCACACCTCCCCCCCCCCTCCCCCCGAGCAGTAGAGCGAGCAATTACAGTAATGGTGCTCACCGCGGCTAGTTCCCCCTCCCCACACTCACTTGCCTCGGCCCGCGGCCGCCGGACGGCCAGCTGACCGCCCCGCCCCGCCCTGCTTCTAGCCCCGCCAACTCGAATTACAATTAGACCGCGCCGTTTTCTGCATTGTAATAAGTTAAAAAGGGCGGTTGCATGAGTCAAAGGGCGTGGCTTCCTCCAGAGGCCCTGTGGGCCCTGTGGCCCTCTGGCCCTGAGAACCTGCTGCACTGTGTAGCCCTGCAGCCCTGTGGCCCTATATGGCCCTGCGGCCATGTCGCCCTGCGGCCCCGTGGCCTGCGGCCCTCCTGCGGCCCTCCTGCGGCCCTGCGACCCTGTGGCCCTGCCGCACACACACTGACACCTGCACCCGCAGCCGCGCGCCGCGCGCCCCGATGAGAGACAGCAATGCACGAGAAATAAGCAGCACGACCGAAAACACGCGAGCATAACAAAAACAGCAAAAACGAAATAAAGAACATGCGAAAAAGGTTTAGGAATTATTTTTGTTGTCGTTTCTTTGCTTTGCTTCCGAGAGCCGCGGCGCCGCGCCTCTCCGGAAATGCCCCGCCGTACCGGTCCCGCCGCGCCGCGCCGCACCGCGCCGGTCACATTCCCCTCCCCGACCAGGGCGGTGGTTATTTCTGCACAGCACAGCAGAGCCACAGCTCGTTACGTGCGGGGCGGGGCGGGGCGGGGCGGGGCGGGGCGGTGCGGGGCGGGGCGGGGCGGGGCGGTGAGGGGCCGGGCCGGACTCCATAGGGCGGAAGTCAAGTGCGCGGGAGTGGGCCACCCGCCGCCGGGCCACCACACTGCTGCTGGTGCTGCTGCTGCGGTCACCTTCTTTTTTGCTGCCACCTTTAGTGACCACCTTGTGGTCACACGCGTGATTTGCCATACCTTTAGCGACCGCCACCGGCCTGTGTGGGGGCGGCACCTCACAACTGTGGTGGGCAGCGAGGGCACCACCTCCACGACGACCACCACCACCACCACATCCCTTCCCTATCGGGAAGAACTTGAACGAGAACATCACATAGCTTGTCGGAGCCTGGCGTGGAAAGTGAAGAGTGCCCCACTAGTGCTCTCTCTCTCTCTCTCTGTCTCTCTCTCTCTCTCTCTCTCTCTCTCTCTCTCTCTCTCTCTCTCTCTCTCTCCATGTGCTACACGGGGCTCTCTGCGGGGCTGACTAACTCGCGCTCCTGAGACTACAACCTAATCCAGGGCGGGGCGGGGCGGGGTGGGGTGGGGTGGGCCGAGACGAACCACCGCATGACATGTTTGGGCTACCTGTAAGCCCGCCCCGCCCCGCCCCGCCCCAGCCCCGGAGCCAACGCCACCACTACACGATAGCCGAGATACACGCTCGCTCGCACGCACGTCCCCAGGGGTACACTGCGCCGGACCAGGAGACGAGTCCATTTTACAAAAAAAAGAAAATAAATGACGTCGAGGGGCTATTTAGAACGGATAGGGGGAAAAATAGCAATCGCGATGATGTGAAAACGAAACTTCCAATACAGTTTTTTTTTCGCTGTGAACTAGTTGGTAGAGCCCTCTGTCAACTGATGAACCAGAAAGAGAAAGAGCGCGATAGACAAAGGACCTGCCATACCAGCAGGCCAGCGAGACGAAACCCCCTCCAGCTAGACGGAGAGCGTCGTGATAGGGGACGAGATTGAGTGAGAGAGAGTGAGTAACAAAGAGAGGGAGAGAGAGAGAGAGAGAGAGAGAGAGAGAGAGAGAGAGAGAGAGAGAGAGAGAGAGAGAGAGAGAGAGAGAGAGAGAGGGCGGGAGAGGGCCGCGCTCCAATAAACTTGGCTCTTGGCTCCCCCGCTTCCCTTTACGAGCGTGCAGCAGCGGGGGATGAAACTGCCCCTGAAACTTCCAACTCATCCCCTTCCAAAAGCGCACAGCCTCACAGACACACACACACACAGACTCACCAGCGTGCGTGTACGCACATACAAGTGTGTGAGTGTGTGTGTGTGTGCGTGCGCGCGAGAGCCAATCGCGCGTCCTGCTTCGAGACGCTAGTGCAGCGAGATGTTCTGCAAGTTCTGGAAGCACTGCTCATTTTCAAGGTTTTCGTTTCGCGAGCGCGCGCGCGCCAGCCTGCTGCGTATTTTTCCACATCTCTCTCCCTCCTCTCTCTCTCTCTCTCTCTCTCTCTCTCTCTGCTAAGCGAGCGCCCCCCGAGCGTGCGCAAACCGTTCGCCCGTGAGCAAGAGCAGTGCCGCGCCGTGGACAGATTTGTTGCGGACATCAAAGAGGGCAATCGCAAACCGCGCTCGCTGGCGCGCGCACACGCACACAATCACACGCACACGCACACGCACACACACACACACACACGCGTTCCGAATCATGTGCGCGAGCTCCTCAGCCTTGATAAGAGGCTGGCCATCGTTAAAGCAAACACGTTTCACACTTTCGCTAAGTTTGCCGCACCGCCGCCGACCGACCGCACTCCAACCATTCCCCTCAAAACCCTTTTATTTTATTATCATCCTGCATTTCATTTAATTTTTCTCCATATTATTTCTGTCCTTTGAGAAAATTAATCCACAAACCCGCACAACTCTTCTTTTTTTATGCCGGTTGGCAATATTACAGCATATTGCATACGCTCCTCCGCGACGCGACCGCTACCCGCCGCTGTTGCTGTTGCCCCCGAGGCGAGGCGGGGCGGGGGCCTGGCCCTCCTAAACACAGAACAGCGCGGGGCGGGGCGGGGCGGGGTGGGGCGGGGTGGGGCGCGGTGGGGCGGGGCGGGCCTGCGGTGCACCCGCCGCGCGCCCTCTACCCCTACCCGCGCGCCGAGTTGCGGCTCGTTTTGTTCGCGTTGGGCCCCCGGCCGGCGACGCGGCGTGGCGGGCCGTTACCAAGGGGGGCGTAGCGGAAAAGGTTAAGTCCGCGACAACACGTCCAGAAGCCGCCCGGGCCCGGCCCGACCCGCGCTGAAAGGACAATTAAAACTGGCGGCCGGCGGCGGCATTTGAGAGGACCGGGTAGGGGGGGGGGGGGCAGGGTGGCGGGGCGTGGCAGGGCGTGGCGGGGTGGGGCGGGCTCAGAGCCAGCAGCGCCTAAAAATGTCAAAGGTAAGTAAGGAAAACACCAAGGAAACAAAAATAAAAAGTCGTGGTCGTGGTTGTCGCCGCTGCGCGCTTAGCTCCAGCCGGATGGAAGTGAGGGGAGGAGCGCGGGCGGGGCGGGGCGGGGCGGGGCGGGGCGGGGCGGGGGCCTTAGCTCTACAAATCAGGGCCCGATAAATAAGAGCACCGAGCACACCCGGTGACTTCCTACCTCTTCCACCAGTGTTGCCAGAAAAGTAGGAAAGTAGTCGCTCAAACACGCGATGGAGTAAAGCGGGCTGCATCTGCGCCTGCCTACTAGGCAATACGAACGCACTTATGCTAGGGTGCTGCCTAGTACGCAGACGGAGATGCAGCCCACTTCACTCTACTGTTTGTGGGCGACTTATTGCCTACTTTACAGGCGCGGTTTTAAGTCCGACTGACGGGAGGGGCGATGTGCTGTGGGTTGCCAACATACAGGGGTTTTGCAATTCATTTTGCCTACCTTTCAGGCGGTTTTCAGACCCGTAAAACCGCGCCTGCTACTTTACTTGCAACACTGACTTCCACACACACACACGCCTGGCCGCCCCGCCCCGCCCCGCGCGTAGCGAATCCCCCTGCACCGCGCACTCGGCGCCCGGGCGCTAAATCCATCAGCCGGCCGGGCGGCCGCGCGGCGCCCCCGCGCATTACACAGAGGACAGTGCGCCACTGCCACTTGTTCACGGCTCGTCGCGCCCGGCCGGCCGGCCAGCGATATTGCTCACTGGTGAAATGGCGCGAACAATATAAATGTCGACACCAGTGTGAGCCATATATACGCATGGCCCCGCCCCGCCCCGCCCCGTACGGGAGGGTGCGGCGTCATGGAGGGTGGGGGTGGTGAGCGGAGCACGCCAGCAGGCGCTCCACAAGTCCGACGGATTAGCGACAATTTCAATGCCGATTTGCACACAAATGAGCTCGGCTCGCTTGGCTCCTTCCTTGCCTCCCCACGGCCCACTCTGGCCGGGCTAGGGGCGGGCCGCGGCCACCCCTAACCCCCGCCCCGCCCCGCCCCGCCCCACCCAGCCCCGCCCCGCCCCACCCAGCCCCGCCCCGCCCCGCCCCACCCTCGCGCCACTTGTTGCGGCGGCCCGTAAGGCCCGGGCCTCGCGTAGTAAGCGCCGCCACTGGCGCGGACCAACTCATTTTTCGCAAGCAGCCTTTTTTACATGCATGAGCGGTGAGAGAGTGAGAGAGTGAGAGAGAGAGAGAGAGAAAGAGAGAGAGGGAGAGAGAGGGGGAGAGAGAGTGAAAGAGAGGGAGGAAGAGGGAGAGAGTCATCAGAGAGAAAGACAGAGGATGGGGGTGGGGGGATCATACTTGTAAACGCGCAGAGTGATAATAATGCCATAAACTGGTTGTTTCACGCCGAAGGTTAGGAGGTGAGAGGTGAGGGAGGGTTGTATCGTGGCGCTGCCAGCGCTGAGGCGGCCCGGCCGGTGAGATGAGCGAGGTATAGTCGGGTGACGCTACGCGCCGCCACGCACGAGCGCCGCGTCTCGCGGACGGGACGGACTGTCGCGGCGTCGGGCTGCAATTAAACTAAACGGACTGACCCACTTGAACGAGCGCGGCTATAGAGCATCGAGGACGCAGTGCGTGCGAGAGCGCGCACCTAGAAAAGCGTGTACTTGAATATATCAAGTACAATTTGGCGCTCAATTCAAGCCCAACTTGGCCTTGAACCAAGAACATTTGTTCCATTCAAGTGCGAAGGGGAACGATTTGAGTACAAATTGAGGTTGATTTAAGCACAAATACTCAAGAACATGGTACTCGAAATCATCAAGTACTTTGCACTCGATTCAAGTACATTTCGCATGATCCAAGTACATGCTTTTTGGGTGCGGCATCAGTCAGAGAGAGAGAGAGAGAGAGAGAGAGAGAGAGAGAGAGAGAGAGAGAGAGAGAGAGAGAGAGAGAGAGAGAGGGACAGAGAGAGAGAGAGAGAGAGAGAGAGAGAGAGAGAGAGAGAGAGGGGGGGGGGGGGGGGGGGGGGTAACTGATAGAAGCTTCCTTCCAAACCGCTTCGAGCTCCAAACGCCCCACTCCACGCCGCCTATAGGCAGGTAGTACAACGCTCCCCGCTCACCGCCGCTTCGCATGACAATCTCGAAAGCCTTGCCATGTACACACACACAAGCACAGGCGCGCAAAGGCGTACCGGCACGCACTCACCCATTCTCATACATTACACACACACACAAGTTATCCTTGCCCCCTTGGCGCTACCCGCTCCCCGCGCGGTAAAAGGTGTTTTCAGCTGCAGTGCCGCAGCGGCAGGTGCAGCGGCGGGACAGCTGCCGCACCTGCAGGTGGCGCAGGCCAGGCGCGCCGACAGGTGGGAACATCGTTTAGGCATTCAAATTGCCACACGGCGGGGCGGGCGCGGTATTTAATAGTTGAGTTGAGCAGAGCCAAACTCTGCCGTAAAGAGACGCAACGTTTTATTTTCTAACTTTGCAAGAAACTATGCGCGACTAGTTGCCTGACTGCGTGAGGCGAGGGGGCGAGGGTACACGAGCAAAAGTACTTGCGTGAACTCGCACGTACTCTCGAAACTCGTTGAAGAGTGGGGGGGGGGGGGGGGGTCGTACACCCTTGAATGAAGCGTTCAACTTCTAGCCGAGCACGTGCAAGTGCGCAATCGGCAATTGTGCAATTTCACGCGTCAAAGTCGCCTGTTGTTTACCTATAAGTGTTTAACTTGACAGTTGTGCACTTGCAAGTCTTCAACAAGAGTGGTGTACGGGGCGGTTGAACACTTGCAAGTGCACAACCGTTGAGTTAAGCACTTACAAGTGTACAACTGGCGAGTTTGACACTTGCATTTGCACAACTGCCGAGCTGCACACTTGCGCGTGCTAAGCTGGAAGTTGCAGTTGCGCACATAAAAGTGTTGAGCAGTTAAACACTTGGTTTGACAGTGTAGAGGTACTATCACTATGGGGGAGGCGTGGGTGGAAAGGGGCAAGGGAGGCGGGGGCGGGAGAGGCCTAGAGCGGCGGATCGGTTTCCGTAAGGTTAGGTCTGCGCGCCACAGAATACGCGGCCCGGTCTAACAAGGCGGAGGGCAGCAACACGAGAAGCGGGTCGGGTCAGCCACAGTCACTGCACTGTCCAAATTACAAAAGAGGAGGAGAGAGAGATATCTTTTCGTGTCGCGCGCAACGCGGAAAAGGCTAACCGGTACCCGCGCTGCTTCGTTCGTCGCTTTACTTCTAATAACGACTCTCTTACATCGCCGCCTCGCGATAAAGGAGGAAAAAAAAAATATATGTAATAAAACGGCAGTCGCTGACTGACCACTGTGCTACCGGCGTCCGAGAGGCTCGTTACAGTCCCTCCCCACCTTCTCACACACAAACGTGACGCGAGTGACAATATCGTGACGCGCGCCGTGACACCGCAAACGTGACGGCCGGGCCGGGCCGGACTTACTCGAGGTGACTGGAGTGAGCGTGTGAGCCCGCCGGGCCGGGTCGGGACCAGTCGGGAGCGCCTGTAGGTCAAACAGCAGCCGGGCCTACCTGCAACCAACAAGAGGGGAGAGATCAAAACCACGAACGCCAACCTGTACTGTCATTGAGGAAACTCCTTTTCCAAGTCCAGGGTTAAAACGATGTCTGATTGTTTGAGGAAAGAGGGGAAACTTCGAGGAACTTCCAGCTTCCATAATTTGAGGGGACCTTGAAGTCCTCAGATTTTGAGGAAGTCTCCTCAAACAATTGCAGGAGTTCCCCTCAAGTTTTGAGGAGACATCCTCAAAATCTGCGGAAGTTTCCTCAAACTATGGGTCCGTCCGTGTGCCTCGTCTTTAGTATCACACACAGAGGATCACTCAAAAGACATATAAATGAATCCGCATTGGGATCAATAATGAGCCGCAGAGTCATAGAAGAGAGAGCCTGTAATTGTCACCGCCGTGCACTGCACCGCGGACGCACGCTGCATTTCTCATGAGTTATCAATACACGTAATCACTCCGTCTCTCTCTCTCTCTCTCTCTCTCTCTCTCTCTCTCTCTCTCTCTCTCTCTCTCTCTCTCTCTCTCTCTCTCTCAGGCGGGCGGGCACCTTACGCCTGCTCACGCTTCGAATCAGTTATCAGAGGTGTAGTGTGTGTGGTTCCCAGACTGGCCAGCCGGTTAATTTACGAGCGGCGTGGCGGCGGGACAGAGAGACTGCCGGGCGGGGCGGGGCGGGGCGGGGCGGGGCGGGGCGGGGCGGGGCGGGGCGGGCTGAGTCCAGCCGTCAGCGGCAGCAGCAGCCGGCTGCAACGTGCCCTGCAGGGCCGCAGCAGCAGCAGCACGGGAAAACAAACGCCCGGACCGGGCCGGCCAGGTAGAGGTATGTGGGCGGAATGCCCGGTATGCTGCGCGCGGTATACGGCGGTATGCAATGGTATGCAATCGGAATGCCGTGCCGCAACGCTTTTGCCCCAGCAGCGGCCCCCGCCCCGCCCCGCCCCGCCCCGCCCCGCCGCGCACCGCGCCGATGCGTATCTGTATGCCGGGCAGGGCAGGCCGGGCCGGGCTGGCCGGGTCCGGGGGCTAAAAACCAACCTGCTCGCTGCTTGTTCAGCCCGCCCCGCCCCGCCCCGCCCCGCCCCGCCACACCACGACCGGCTGTCCAGGACCCGCAATGACAATGGATGGGCGACACAGTCGTGGGGACGAAGGCGGCCTCGTGGCCCAGAGAGGGAGAGGGAGAGGGAGAGAGAGAGAGAGGGAGAGAGAGGGAGAGAGCGATAGAGATAGAGAAGGGGATTGATAGGCCCGCTGGATTAAGTTATGAATGCCAAAGGGTGGCACTGCCGTCGCGAATAGGTGCTTGGGTATAGGCTACAAAGTCTGAACGGCCTAAACACTTAGCATCACTGTGAAAACTATCTTTGTAGATTTACAAGAAATTTTGTAAATTACGATGTACGAAATATGTTTTAAATTTACGACGGACCATTTTTGCCCGTGAATGAATTTCAAGCAGATATGTAGTGCTTCTAATTTTACGATTTGCAATTGTAATTTTACAACAGCACTTCGTGGAAAATTTTCCTGTATAGGTACGACAATATTTCACACTGATGTAGCTATACTTATTCTAAGTATATTTTTTTGCAGAGATGTGCAATGAAATGACTCTTTTTTCAAGCACAACGCCCTCATCCAACCCCTGGCTCGCGCCCGAGCTCGCGCCAGCACCTCGGCCAGCACAGACTCTGGTGGGCGCCTGCCGGTCAGGGGGATAGGCAGGCCCGCCGCACACCCGGGTGGAGCGGGTGGCCCAGCCCGAGCATCCAGTGTTGGAGCAGCAAAGGTCCAGTCAGACGAGAGGACCCTATACGTCTACGAGGAAAGGCCAGAACTGACGGGAATCATCACGATAAGAATACGAGTACTGCAGCGCCGCGAGGGCTGAGGAGACTCGGGAAATGTCCTTCGAACAGTGGCAACAGTGGCATACTGAAAACGTTTTCCCCTTTTTTCGCGAGCGACTTCAGCAGATTTTATTTGTATTATCACAATTATTACGGCTGTCATCCTCCTGGAATCATCCGAGTGCTGCATCCGCAAGGGAGTGCTGCACGTGTGACTGTAATCACAACTGTAATGATGATGGGGGACACGACAACAACGCGACCACCTACTCACTCCCTGTGCTCCTGGCGGAGGCGAGGGAGCTAGTAGCGCTGGTAGTAGAAGTCGTAGTAGTGGTAGTAGCAGAAGAAGAAGAAGACGAAAGAGGAGGAGTCAAGTTTAAAGAGGTCGTTGCTCTTGTGGCGGGACGGGACGGGACGGGCGGGTACTCTCCGAGCCGCGCCGAGCCGCACCGCGCCACACCGCTCACATCGTCCCTCCAGCCAGCTCCAGTCCCCCGCCCCGCCCCGCCCCACCCCACCCCGCCCCACCTCACCCCACTCTACTACTGCTTGACACTGCTGGAAAACGCTCGCCTCTAGCCGAGCTATAGGAGCCGGCCCGAGCGGGGCGCCCTGAGGTCCCTACTGCCCGCCGACCCCGACACGCCCTGTGCCTCGGACACGAGTCGGTAGGCCTATACAGTTGCGACGGCCGAAGGACATTCAGCTTTTTTAGGGAGGAGGGGGGGGGGAGGGGTCAGTCGAAAAAGGCGTGCCGGCAAAAACGTATTCAAGCTCACGCACAAACACACGTGCAAACACACGTGCACGCGCGGGTCGCACGTCGCTGCCGGGCCGGGCGTCAGTCGGGTACTAACACCGACAGGGAGCAGCAGTCACACACAGTCCCGCTGGGCCAACGCCAAATTTGTCAAATAGTGCATCTCCCAGAATTTTCACTGTAGGCTACGGTGAATGGCACTGTAAGCTACAGTGGTACTCCCTGATTCAGCGTAATTACCGTAGCCTAGCCGACACTGAGATTCGCCGTAGCTTACACCCGAAACATTTTACTAAGCTCCAAGCATCGTAAGATTAGGGTTAGAAAATTAATGCAGAGTGTAGGGATAGGGGCAGCAGCTGCACCGTGACAAAGTGAAGTGAGTCCGAGCCCAGCCAAACACAGAGTCACGACCAGGACAGGACCAGGACAGCGCCGCCGGGCCGCGCCCAGCACAGCCACACATCAGACCAGAGCGCCGTCATCGAAACGAAATCATCTAGCGCTACGGAGTGAGGGAGACGGAGAGAGAGAGGGGGGGGGGGCGTGAGAGGGAGAGGGAGAGGAGAGGGAGAGAGGGAGAGGGAGGGGGAGAGGGAGGGAGAGGGAGAAAGGTGTTTCACCTGAGCCCGACGCGGCGCGCTGCATCGCTATTGTTGTGGAGTGCAGCAGCACCAGCACTACCATCAGGGAAGAAAGAAAAGGATTGAGAGGGAGTGCGGGGTGGGAGGGGGGGGGGGGGGCAGCCTAAGCAGGAAAAAGAGGACCTCGGCTCGGACGGGACGGACGGGCGAGCACACAGTGGCTGAAGCGGGGCGACCAGCTGGGCCTGGGCCGGCCAGTGCAGGGCATCATCGGTGCAACAAGCGGTACCCGCCACGACCTCCTCCACCGCGCCCCGCCCCGCCCCGCCCCGCCACGCCCCGCGGGTCGCACACACACTGGAGCTGGCACGGCGGCCCGGACCGGCCCGTGCGGCTTGGCGGCCGCAGACCAAACCAGATGACCACGGGGCGGGGCGGGGCGGGGCGGGGCGGGGCGGGGCGGTGGCTCGCTGGAGGCGCACTCGGGCTGGCCGGAGGCGCTGGAACACCCCCCCCCCCTCCTCCGCCTATAATGAGCGCCTTGGTCCGGTCCAGCTCCAGCGGGGCGGCGCGTCGCGTCGTCGCCGTACGAAAAAGATGGGTCGGCCTTCTGCCGCGGCCGACGGGCCGACGGGCCGACGGGCCGGCCCGGGGAGAGCCGACTGCTCCAGCGAAACAGGACGGCAGGCAGGCACTTTTTGTTTTCTTTTTACGAGCAGGCGGGCTGGTTGAATACAGGAGGACGCCACGGCCTGCCGGCCGGATGGGCCCCGCTGGCGCACTAGGCTGGGCGGCCGGACTAGAAGTTGCACACATGCAAGTGTTGAACAGTTGCACACTTGCTTCAACAGTGCACGCGGGCCGCACCAGCCGGCCCCTGCCGGCTAGGCAACCCCAACACGCCCCTGCCACCGGGCGGCCTAATCACGGCGAGTCTGGCCCGAGAGCCCCCGAGCCGAGCCACGAGCGACATTAGCTTATTGCGGGGGGAAGTCCGCCCCGCCCCGCCCCGCCCCGCCCCACCCCGCCCCGACCCACCCCGCCCCGCCCCGCCCCACCCCGCCCCGCCCCACCCCTCCTTTTTGTTTTACTATTTTCTTTTCTCCTCCGAGGTGCTGTTTTTTGTTGCCGCTGCCGCTGCTGGCCCAGTGCGGCAAACAGAGACCTTCCAGGTGATCAAACATGCGCGGCCGCCCCGCCCCGCCCCGCCCTCCCCACCCCGCCCCGCCCCGCCCCGCCCCGCCCGGTCACTCCCGAGTATGGTCCCGAAACGCATCGGCAAACACCACCCTTCCCCGCCCCTCCCCTCCCCTCCCTCCCGCTCCCCCAGCCAGCACCCGCCTGCACCTGGCCGGCCGGCCTGTTCTCCTACACTGCCACAAACAAATCTCGGCCACAAAGGTGGAGGAGTGGAGTAGCCAGTAAACACACGGCGCTTTATTTAGGATGAGAACGTAGGTTTAAAAAAAAATAAGGTTGGTCTCCCTGCTGCTAGACTCAAAACTAAAGTGCGTTTTGGTCGTGGCTGTCCCACCCTCTCTCTCTCTCTCTCTCTCTCTCTCTCTCTCTCTCTCTCTCTCTCTCTCTCTCTCTCTCTCTCTCTCTCTCTCTCTGAGGCGATCCATCCGTCATCCGCCGCCCTGAACAGAGGAGAGGATGACAAACCACAAACGCGCAGCGTGCTGCGCGCCTGCCCCACCCCGCCCCGCCCCGCCCTGCCCCGCCCTGCCCGGCCCTACGGCCCACCCACCCGAACTGTCAGGAACTAATAATTTCAAATCACGGGCGCACAGCCCAAGTGCTTCATTTATTATTTTCATTTTCTTTTCCTTGGCCCGGCTGAGTGCCTCCTTACGATCTGTTGGCAAGCATAACAAGCAAACGAACGGACCGACCAGAGGTACGGGCGGGCGGCAGCCGATGCACCGGCAAATAAGGACAGTACGAGCGGAGAGAGGAGAGAGGGAGTGGGAGAGGGAGAGAGAGAGAGAGAGAGAGAGAGAGAGAGAGAGAGAGAGAGAGAGAGAGGGGAACACAAGCCACCCCCGCCGGCCAGCCAAGCCGAGCCAAGGCGGGAGAGAGGTAGGATTTATTGATCAGCGTGACATAGCGTGATACACGACACTGTGACGGAGTGGGGATAGGTTCAAGGACCGGCCCGCGGGCCGGCTGGAGAGAGGGAGGGAGGGAGAGAGAGAGGGAGAGAAAGATAGAGAGATAGAGAGAGAGAAATGGAGGCGGTGAGAGAAGGATAGGTAGACAGTTAGTGCCTTATACATGCTAGTCGCAACGTCACAAGTCATTGCGCCCGGAGACGAAACCCACAAACAATTACCTCTAGCTACGTCGCGTAGCGTCGCATGCGAGAGTCATCTGCTTGAAGACACACACTTGAGATCCAAGAGGATATGCGAATGTCACACACTCGTAGGTTTGTTAATTCCCATTCACACACACACACACGTGTACGTGTACACACTCCCGGGTTGTGTACTTTTTTGTACGTAGCTATGTAACTCTATGTGCATGCGTACCTTACGTAAAAAAAATTGTACAAGTTATGCATAAACAAGCTTAAATTGTGCACAACTACGTACGATTTTTTTCATATTTAAGTTAGAAATTTCACGTAAGCTGAGCTTGCACATAGACTTAACGTAGCTGCGTACAAAAAAAGTACGTAAACCGGGAGTGTGTACAAGGGAATCAAATCGGATAACTACTGAGTGCTCCGCTGCCCTTAGCTCAGCTGAGCAGCTGCATCGTGAATCAGACGTCGTGGCCGAGCGCGCCCCCGCCCCGCGCCCGGGCGTGGCGATTGGCGACTTCTGGGAAACGCGAGCGCGTCAGGCTGATTGGCGCGGAGCGAAACATTTTGCCTTATCAGCCAGGGCTCTCTCAAACACACAGGCACCCGTGCAGTTTGATTCAATTCATTTAAAAATAAATTTTTAGACGAGACAAATACGAAATTTATGTTAATCATCACTGGAAAAACAAACGTGACGTCGTCGCTGGTGTGACCATTTTTGGTCACACCATGTAATGTGACCTAAATTTACGTCACACCATGTGATGCGCGACGCAAGCTCCAGGGTATACGGCATTTCACATAGGAGGTCGCATCACAAACGTGACCAAAACTACGGTCACACCACATGATGCGACCTGTCCAGGGGTCGCACTTGCAAGTGTGACGCACGTCACGTTTGTTTTTCCAGTGATATTGACGCGAGAAACAAGTATGCCACTGCAGGCCCCGTAATAACGCACGTTATCGCAAAAGGGATAACGAGATCAGGTGGCTGGGGCGCGCAGGGCGCAGGTGAGGTGGGCGCAGGGCAGCCGCTGCTGGGCCCCGCCCCGCCCCGCCCCGCCCCGCCCCACCCCGCCCGGAAGGGCCGGGGGCCGAGCACTGGCCCGTCCCGTCCCTCACGGCTAAGCGACTTGTTACCCGGCAGGCCCTTTATGCACAGCCCAGCCCAGTCCTTTGACTGCCACTCCTTTTGTTGCGCAGACGCATGGAAAAAAATAAAGAAGAGAAAAAAGAGTACTCCTAGCGCTTATAGATAGGAGCGCTACAAGAGAACCGCGAAAGTGAGAGAGAGAGAGAGAGCGAGAGAGGGAGACAGAGACAGAGGAAGAGGAAGTGCACGGGAAGAAGAAGCAAGATGGAAAATGCAAGAAGGGATCTGCGGAGGGCTGGACAGCCACACGGGTGCACTCTTAAATCTTTACAAAGAAAAAAGATGATTTTTTCTACAAAGAAAACTGTGCTGTTGTAATACAAGGGGCTACTTGTTTTTGTAATACAAAGGAAAATCTTTGTAACTCAAAGAAATATCTTTGTAATACAAAGGTCCAGCTTTGTAATACAAAGGAATTTCCTCTGTATTACAACAGCACAGGTTTCTTCGTATTATACGAAAAAATTCCTTGTAGAAGGTTTAGAGTGTGGTGCAATGGGTTGGAAACAAAAAGTAGCGCACCTGTGCGCCAGCCAAACGCACGAGGACACAGCAAACACACAGCGAAAAATAGGCGACAAGAATAGAATGGCGGTGGAATCAAAATTTTGTTTCCACGCATGCGCTGAAGAATTGGGGGGAAAAAAGGAAGCTCGTCGGATATTTACTGCACAACAACAACAAATGAATGCGCTACACAGCGAGGTATAAACACTGTGCGAGTTTCTGCTTTATCGTAACGGATCGGTCCGCGTGTGTTTCAATCGTCACTGACCCGTCCCGCCCCGCGGCCTGTGTATTTATAATCCGTGCGCGTCCGCCGCTGCGCGACACACACACACACACACACACATACACCACAGCGCGCGCGCGCCATCGAGTGGTCCATCGAGAGCACCCAGGAGTGCACCCCGCGCCGCGGTGCCGCACGTGTCCGCACCGCGCCGAGGATAGAGAGGGGGGAGGAGGAAAAGAGCCCGGTAACGAAGCGGATCATCATTTCATTAAATCGCCGAGCCGAGCAGCGCGGCGTGGCGTGGTGGGGACAACCCTTTGAGCTCCGCGCGACCATACACTGAGCTGTGCAGCCCAACCGTCACGCGCCTCGCGAGAGAGCATGAGAGAGAGAGAGAGAGAGAGAGAGAGAGAGAGAGAGAGAGAGAGAGAGAGAGAGAGAGAGAGAGAGAGAGAGAGAGAGAGAGAGGACCCACATATTGCAGGAAACGCGTCCCGCAGCAGCCCACGCACGCAGTGCAAGCGCGTATGCATATGGCCTATACCGTTCCGTTTACATGTCCGTCCTTGACGGCGCGGTGAGGTGAAGTGAGGTGAGGTGGGGTGAGGTGGGGTGAGGTGAGGTGAGGCGAGGCGAGGCGAGGTGAGGTGAGGTGAAGTGAAGTGAAGTGAGGTGAGGTGGGGTGGGGCGGGGTGGAAAGAGGTGAGGGGGTGTGAGGTGCGGGTGAAGTGAGGTAAGGTGGGGTGGGGTACGGGTGAGGTGGGGTGGGGTACGGGTGAGGTGGGGGGGGGTGGGGGTGGGGTGAGGTGAGGTGAAGTAAGGGGAGGTGGGGGGGGGTGGGGTTCGGGTGAAGTGAGGTGAGGTGAGGTGAGGTGAGGTGAGGTGAGGTGAGGTGAGGTGAGGTAGGGTGGGGTGAGGTGCGGGTGCTTTGGCTGCGAGTGCTCGCTGGCTCGGGTCCGCGAGACCGCTCTACCACCACTATACTGCCACTGGTGGTGGCGGCAGCGGCGTGGACTTTGGCCTTGGCCCGGCCGGCCCCGCCCCGCCCCGCCCCGCCCCGCCCCGCCGGCAGCGGCCGTGTCGTACCAAAACATCCCCGGAATGTTTTCCGTTGAATTTTGGTGCGCGCGGCCGGCGCTGGCGCGCGATAGTATGCACCGGCGACAGGCACGAAAGACGCTGCCGCCGTCGCCGCCGAGACACCGTAAAAAATAAAAATAAAAACACACAGACAAACACGCTGCAACACTTTCTTGGAACGCTCCATATAAATATACCAGGTTCGTCAAGAGTCCGCACTCCTGTCCCCTGCGCCCTGCACCCGAGTCCCTCCCTCGTGTCTCTCACGTCAAGGTATTCCCTTGGAATGCCCCGCCCCGCGGTCCGCAGGGTGATTCCAAACAGCGTTTAATAGTATGTCCTCTCTCTTGCTCCTTATGGCCGTGCCCCATGAGTGCGACAAGGACAGAAAGACGAAGCCACTGATCACCCTGTACTGCTCCGGCTCCGGCCCTCCGGAACCACCCCCGGCTCCGGGCGGCTCCGGGCGGCTCCGGGGGAGCACGCGCGTGATCCACCTCCGCACGCTGCGCCACGGCTCATTCCACCTCGGCTTTATTCAACGTAACAGAATAACGTTTCATTTCGCTCGGAGGCTCGGAATGCCAATGCATACCCCAGTGCTAGATATATGTGTGTGTGTGTGTGTGTGCGGGGGTGGGAGGTGGGGGGAGGGGGAGGCGGAGAGGGAAGGGGGGGGGGAGGGGGTGCATGCTCCTGAGGGCGCGACGCGGCACCGCGGCCCCGGAATGTGGCTAATAGAGTCGCGTTTCGGATGAGCGCCGCGGCCAGCGGCCCAAAACCAAAAAAGGGAGAGAAATAACATAGAGAGAAGGGGAGATGTAGAGGCCCAGGCCAGTGAGGCGGTGAGACTCGTGTGCGAGAGGAGTGATAGAAAATAAGGTGAAGATCGGCGGCGCAAGGGCTTTCAACAGTCCGGCCGCCCCGCCCCGCCCCGCCCCGCGCGGACACGGCTTTTTGGAGCGGAAAACTGAAGAAAGCGGCCGGCAAAATTCTCCAAGTGCAGCAGAGGTACTTCTGCTCCTACTTCCATTCCGCGGCTCGGCTGCCATTTTCTCCACCGCCCGCCGCGGCCATCACTATCACTGATTACAGGTCTGTTTTTGTTGTTATGGCTTCGCTCTCGGGTCAGCGTTCTTTACTTTTGTTTTGCCAACCCCCACCCCCCCCTCTCTCTCTCTCTCTCTCTCTCTCTCTCTCTCTCTCTCTCTCTCTCTCTCTCTCTCTCTCTCTTTCTCTAGCCTCCCGCGACACGACAAATTGCATCGCCCGCCCGCGGTACATGCTACTCAAGAGTGAAAATGTCGCACCCTTAACAGGCAAATGTGAAAGTGTCCACAGTCTGATTGAAGGACCAAATGTCCGAATTATTATGCACACACTGTAAACGCTGTGGCTAGTTTTAACGCCAAATTCTGGAATCCTTTTTTAAACGCCGAATTTTGGCCTCTTTTTAAAGGAGTGCCGAGTTTCGGCTCCTTGGAATGCCAAGTTTCGGCTGTCCTTTAAAGAATGCCAATTTTTGGCATTGAAAGTGGCCAAAAGTTTGCATTTTTCTAAAAAGATGCCAAAATTTGGTATTCAAAAAAGGGTGCCAATATTTTGGTATTAAAAGTGGCCACAGCGTTTACAGTGCACACTCAGCAAATCTTACTCTTGTACTAAATGACAGTTTACACTGCAAAACTCTTGTCTTGCAGTTTAAACTGCAAAACTCAGCAGTCTTGCAGTTTAAACTGCAAAACTCGGCAGTCTTGCAGTTTAAACTGTCATGTAGTACAACAGTAAGATTTGCAGAGCACCAGGAAATGTGCGACATTCTATAGGTTTCCATATTGCAGGCACAAGCGGCGGTGCCTGGGCCGTCTGTAATTAAACCTTTCTGCTAGAGCGCCGCGCCGCGCTCCGAGCCGAGAGCCTGGCACAGGCTCTCCGTGGAGGAGCACCCCGGCCCGCCCCGCGCGCGCAGCGCGGCAGCCCTAAGGGCGCTAATTACTAATGCACTTAGCGCCGGCCGCCTCTCTCTCTCTCTCTCTCTCTCTCTCTCTCTCTCTCTCTCTCTCTCTCTCCCGACAGAGAGGCACCGCACCGCAGCGCAGCGCACAAGTCGCTCGGATAACGCGCGCCTCCCGCCTCGGACCCAAGTGTAATGCAATAACGCCGCGGCCGGGCGCCACCGCCCGGATAATCCCGCGCGGATATATAAGTTGGGGGAGAGAGAGAGAGAGAGAGAGAGAGAGAGAGAGAGAGAGAGAGAGAGAGAGAGAGAGAGAGAGGGGGGGGGGGGGGCAAGGGGATGGTTTCAGGCTCTCTCTATTGCTCTCTCGTTCTGGCGACGAGGATGCATTCGCGGGCTAAACTATGATGAAGCGGCGGTAATGAGCAAGTCCAGAGGGAAGGCCCGGCCCGGACCGGGGACATGACAGCCGGGAGACTCGACGCGCAGTGGCGGGCTGCGGACAGAGCCTTTGGCAACTCCACTGGAAAAACAAAGGTGCTAAGTCCTACCTTTAAAAGGCACTAAGAAAATTTAGTGCCTTTGGAAAGGCACTAAAATTTAGTGCCCCAAGAAAGGCACTAAATTTTCTTAGTGCCTTTTAAAAGTAGGACTTAGCACCTTTAGCTGACCAGCTGCGTATACTCCATACAAATTTAGTGCCTTTGCTAAGGCACTAAGATTTGGTGCCCCAGGAAAGGCACTAAACTTAGCACTTGATTTTAGCGTTCCAGGAAAGGCGTTGCTTAGCACCTTTGGTTTTCCAGTGTCGGCGAGCGAGCGAGGACAGTAAAACGTAAACTGGAAATGAATAGCTAAACCGAAAAGCCTCGCGCGGACGAGTCTCCGCCGAGTCTCCGGGCCGGGGTCCGTCCCGTCCCGTCCCCACAGCACTTAGGCCCGGCGGCCCGGCAGGTTGGCAGCGCTGGCTGGCCGGGGCGGGTCGGACCAGGGCAGTGCAGGGCGGCAGCTCCGCCCCGGGGCAATAACGTGGCGGAGCAACAGGGCCGCCCCGCCCCGCCCCGCCCCGCCAACCAACAACCAATAATTACGCTCCTTTATTTAATTCTTTTACTACCATGTCAGCGCTAATACCCTACCCTAGGCCTCTCTAAGCCCTGGGGAAATGAAACGACCGAGCCGAGCGGCCTGCGCCGGGCCGGGCCGGGCCGGGGCTGACCGCCGGACCGAGCGCCTCGTCTCCTCCGCTGCAGCGACGGGAGAGAGGAGAGGAGAGGAGAGGAGAGGAGAGGAGAGGAGAGGAGAGGAGAGGAGAGGAGAGGAGAGGAGAGGAGAGGACACACAGGGAGTTTATAGTGGCGGCCATCCGCGAGGGAGGGATCGATCCCCCATGATGTGTGTGGGTGTGTGTCCTCTCTTTGAGGGTTTGCTCCTACTTCTGTCTGCCCCTCTCTCTCTCTCTCTCTGGAATCGGTGCTCCGCTGCTCCGCGTCGCGCGGTAATGGGTGTAACCGGGGAGCACGGGAAGAGGAAGAGTGGGGCGCGGCGGAACGGGGCGGGGCGGGGCGGGGCGGGGCGGGGCGGGGCGGGGCGCAGAGCCGGTTAGAAGGACCTTTAGAATCACCTCAACCATTCTACGCGCGTATGGCTGCGAAACTACTGTACCGCGAAAGATCGGTGAAATAAAAGAGATGACCTCAAGGGTCTGTAAGCGCACATTGCCGCCTCACGAAGGCCAAGTTTAAACTTCCACATAAGGTACTGAGAGAGAGGGGGGGGGGGGTGAAGGACCCGCCCCTGCGCCACCCACGGAGCGGAGCGCGCCCGGGGCGGCGCGGCCAGGCTGGCCCTTACGGGGTGCTGGACAAGATGCGCCACTTTCATTTCTTTCTCTCTTTATCTCTCTCTCTCTCTTCTTTAACGATAAAAACACCCGCCTCGCCCTCTCTCTCCATCTCCTTCGCTCGGACACACAATTCGGAAGCAATGCTGCTGGTCCGATAAGCGCCCCGGCCCGGCCCGGCCCAGCTGACTGACAGAAGAACCTCCTCGGGCGCGCGCGGGGGGGAGGGGGGCGCTAAGGTGCCACGCCCCTCCCGAAAAAAGTAAATAATAAAAAGCAATCCCCGATAAGGTGGGGAGTGGGGACCGTTTCGGGCAGGCCGGGCGCCGCTGGTGACGCGGCCACTGCTGCCCCCTCCCCTCCCCCCCCTCCCCCCCCCGCCCCCCTTTCTGCCACCGCTGCAGTAAATCTCCCCGCCCCGCCACTACTTGTTTGCGCGTGCAAATCATTACTCCGCCGCCCATTCCTCATGACGTAACCAGCAGCGCCGATATCGAGACGTTCGCCTCGCCTGCCCACAATACTAGGCGTTTCTTTTCTTTTTTTTTTATTTTTATTTTTTTATTTTTTTAAAGCTGTAGGCCTACTGTGTGTGTATCTGTTAACACGAATTCGCGTGCGACGGGTTGGATTTTTATTTGTTTCCCCCCTAATTTCGCCACAGTGTACAGCCACACCCACCACCACCATCACGACCCGTTCCGTCCCGTCCCGGCCGGTCCTGATAGCCTAAAGGAACCCTGCGGGCGGGGCGGGGCGGGGCGGGGCGGGGCGGGGCGGGGCGGGGCAGACGCACCTCGCCACGCGCACTTTGCATACAAAACGGTGTGTGACTGGAGCGAGACAGAGGGAGTACCTGCCGGTGCCAGGCCGGTGCCAGGCGGGTACCGGCCGAGACATCGTCTGGCTGGATGGATGGGTACTTCACTCCAGTCAACGCCTTAACCTTTTTTTGTTTTTTTAATTGTACACTATTTCCTCATTTTTTTTTTGTTAGCTTTTTTTTTTTGGTTTCATCTTCGAGTACGAGGCGAGGCGCCGCCATCGCACGCAACTATACAGGGTTCAGGTAGCTAGAGGAGGGAAGGAGAAGCCTGTCTGTTGCCTACTTCCAGTATTGCCAGAAAATTAGGAAAACAGCGCCTATCGCACAGCCGAGTGGTCGGTATCGACGCCTGCCTACTAGGCCATCCCTCCGCAAAGAGCTATGAAGATGTTGCCTAATAGGCAGACGTTGCTACCGGCCGCTCGACGCTCGAGTGTGTGCTAGGCGCTGTTTGCCTACTTTTCTGGCAGCACTGCCTACTACACACACTAGGTACTACCATAGTCGCCAGTCGCCTGTGCGCCCGCCACACTCAAGCAGCCCAGCCACGGACTGGCCCGGTCGGGTTAGGTGGGAAAACCCGCCCGGGCCCCAGAGGAAAAGGTATCTTTTTGGGCCCCTTGGGGCCCGGAAGGGCCCCCAAGGTACCCCCAATGGACCCCAAGGGATCCTAAACGGTCCCCAAAGGACGCCTTTAGGCCCTAATCAGGAAAATAATGTCATATGATGTCAATTTAACGTGAAAAAGTCACTTTGCCCCTGTGAGGTAGGCTATTTCCCGCCTGGGCCCCAGGACCCCCAGTCCGTGGCTGAAGCAGCCCAGGGCCTGCACACGGCAGCACGGGGCGGGGCGGGGCGGGGCGGGCAGGCACACCAGGCAACAGGTAGCTACTAGCTTGCCGTCGGCCCGGCCGGGCCCCTGGCAGAGGGCGGGGCGGGGCGGGGCGGGGCGGGGTGAAGATCCACGTTATTATGCATGAACGGGTTAGGGAGGCCCCGGCTCGAGGGCTAAGCACCCGCGCCCAGGCCAGCCCAGGTGGGCCGTGAGGGTCGGAGAGCGGAGGGGAGGGGGGGGTCTACCTATCCCGCCTACCACCACCACCACCAGCCAGGGAATCAAAGCCAGGTGAGTCAGATGGGACCAGCAGCAGCAGCAGCCATCACCTGGCACCGTGTAGCGGCCCCCACCGTGCTTCCGTGCACCACCTAGCCGGCCCGGGGGGGGGGGGGGGGGAGGGGGGTACCTTCCGCCAGCAGCAGCGCCGGGCGCCGACAGCGACTTGGCGTCAGTACAGCTCACCGGCCTGGCCCGGCCCCGGCCCCGGCCCCGGCCCCGGGGGGCAGAGAGGGCAGCTCCCGCACCAGCACGTCGCACCCACACGTGCGACTGCCAAGTGCGGCGGCAGCTTCCAAGAACACACCCTCACTCACTCACTCAGCCTAAGGGCGTGCGTGCAACCCTTCCGCGACACTAGGGAACACGTCAGAGAGAGAGGGAGAGGGAGAGGGGGAGAGAGAGAGAGAGAGAGAGAGAGAGAGAGAGAGAGAGAGAGAGAGAAGAGAGGGAGAGGGAGAGAGAGAGTGAAGGAGAGGGAGAGGGAGAGGGAGAGGGAAGGAGAGAGAGAGAGAGAGAGAGAGAGAGAGGGGAAGAGAAACGCGCACCCCGGCGCAACCAATCAGACATCGCCATGCCACAATCTCACGACGATATTTTAACAGCCTTCGACTCGTCGTTTTATTCGATTGGTTGGAAGAAAGCCGCCGTCTGCGTCCGAAGCAGCAGCAGCAGCGGCGGCGGGGCGGGCCGAGCCTCCTGCCCTGTACTGCGCTCACTCCCTCGCCCTCCCCTCCGCGCCGCGCCACGACGAGAGAGAAGGAGACAGACGACGGGGTTCTTCCCTTCACTCAAGTGATAAATTGCTTGTGCCCCCTCCGCCCCGCCCCGCCCGGCGCAGCTCGCTTGTGCCCCCAGGGCAGGGCCGGGCAGGGCGAGGCGGGGCGGGGCGGGGCGGGGCGGGGCCCTACCTCCCGTCCTGTTGCCGCTGCTGCTGGGCTGAACCGCACCGCCTGGCCGGGTCGGCCCAGTGATTGCTATTGTTTTCTTGCTTCAGATTGCAGCGGCCACCGTCACAGAGGCGCCCGCCCCGCCCCGGCCCGGGTCGTCACGCACACACAGGTGTGACTGGCGCGTGGCGTGGCGTGACGAGGCGCCCCGGTGACGGGATGAGCCCCGCCCCCCGGCGCCACGGCCTGGCAGCGCGCTGAAGGCCGCGGAGGCCGTATGTCTGGTCCACCACCCGTCCCGTCCCACCCTCCGCGAATTGTGAATGGAGCCCCGTCACGCCCCGCCCCGCCCCGCCCCGCCCCGCCGACCGCCCGTTGCCATAGCGACCGTGGCGACCACTCGGGCCGATCGCGACGCGTTTTACACGGCGCCCTCCTCCCTCCTCCTCCTCCTAATCCTTCCCGTCCCGTCCCGTCCCGGCGCGTCCACTCCGCCAGCGCCCTGGCGTCCGGCCAGCGGCGGGGCGCGGTGCGAGCGAGATGACGGGCGCCGTCTGCAGGCTGATTCCGAACAGCGTTGAGTAGTGCGTCCTCTCTCTCTCTCGCCCCTGACGGCCGCGCTGAATGAGTGCGACAAGGACAGGGCGACGAAACCACCACCCTACTGCTGCGCGAGCGACAAGGACGGGCAGAGAGCCACCGCGAGGGGCTTACGCCTTGCGCCTTACGTCACGGCCAACATTTCAAATGAATTCAGATCGCGTTACACTTCGTGCGCAAGCAAAAGACCTGACCTGTTGGCGCGGCGACTTTTCCTTGTTTTACGGTTATATACATCATTTGCGTCTGAGTTTTATTTTTTAAACATTTTTTTCTCGACAGTAATTCCGCGAGATTTAAACATAAGACTTGCTCTTTTTTTTCGACGGCGACGAGCGCGGTGTCTTTTTCTATGAAGTCATTAATGCGGTCCCGTGGGCGCCCCGCCCCGCCGCCCCGCCCCGCCCGCCTGGACGCCCTGCAGGCGCGGGGCTGAAACTGTTGCCGGGGGGTCGCCCCGCCCCGCCCCGCCCCGCCCCGCCCCGCCCGACCCCGCCACGCCACGCCCCGCCTCGCCACCGCGGATCAAGTACGGCTCGCGTTGTTATCGGCCTGCGCTGCGCCGCGCGCGGGTGACAGCAGTGACGGCAGCGCATGTGGTCTTCCTTTGGAGGCGTATGCGGCCGCGCCTCGTAGGCAACCCCGCGCGACACAGGTGCTCACGCGTTGCCTAGCAGGCAGGCGCACAGGTAGGCGCGCCACTGCTGACTGCCCGGCTCGTAGGCAACTCCGCGCGGCATAGGTGCTCACGCGTTGCCTAGCCGGCAGGCGCACAGCCTGCTGTCCGACTCGTAGGCAACCCCACACAGCACAGGTGCTCACGCGTTGCCTAGCAAGCAGGCGCACAGCCTGCTGCCCGACTCGTAGGCAACCCCGCACGGCATAGGTGCTCACACGTTGCCTACCTGTCAGGCGCACAGCCTGCTGCCCGACTCGTAGGCAACCCCGCGCGGCACAGGTGCTCACGCGTTGCCTACCTGTCAGGCGTACAGCCTGCTGCCCGACTCGTAGGCAACCCCGCGAGGCACACGTGCTCACGCGTTGCCTCGCTGTCAGGCGCACAGGCAGCCTGCCGCCGCACTGAAGCCGCCTAGCATCACCGCCCCGCCCCGCACACACCACACGCTCACAGCCATCGCGGGCGGTCGTGAAAAGTTTTCCAATTAAAACAGGTGTGTGCGGTGTGCGCGAGTGCGTGAGCGCGGGCGGGCGCGCAATTTCCTCCTCCAGCACGCGTGGAGCGGAGGCGGCATGGCAGGCTCTCGCGCTATTGGGGCGGACGCGTAGCCGGCGCCACTTGACGCGCTCAGCTCATCCTCCGGGTGGCTTATTTTGAGAAGCTCATCGAGTTCGGCACCTACATCTGCCCGCTTCACTAAGTTCGGCCCCTTTCACTCCAAATTTCAAGGATTAGGTTAAATTAGGGAAGCCTAACCTAGCCTAGCCTAACCTAACCTAACCTAATCGAACCTCAAGTAACCTAACCTAACGCTTGAAATTTGGGGCTTTCTAGCGGTTAGGTGCCGAACTCGATGAGCTTCTCTAAATAAGCCCCCGGGTGGGTGACACGGTTCCCACCCGTCTGCATGAGCCGGGCCGTCAGCCCACACGACCGGCCAGCCGGTCCAACGGTGACCAGCCCCGCGCTCTTAAACCCCTTCTCCCAAATCCCTCCCCACGCCGACCAGCCGGCCAGCCGGCACGGCAAGGCCCGCCGGCCTGGAGAGGCGATATCAAAAACCAAAACCGGCCGGGACCCAATTCCGAGAAAACTGGCGAGGCGGCCTGAGAGGGGGAGGGGGGGGGGAGTGGGCCCCCTTTTAGGCCTTCTTCCCGCCATCGGTCCCGGCCAGCAAGCCGGCAGCACACTAATCAGGTTAAAAATATGTTGCACCTCTTCGTCTTCCTTCCATAATTTTTTTTTCTCCCCATCCCGTCCTGTCCTCTCTTTTTTTTTCTCCGTCTCTCTCCCTCTCTTTCTCTGTCTGTCTGTCTCTCTCTCTCCTCCTTCTCTATCTATCGCAACCCTTCTGTCTCCCTCTCATTCTCTCACCGTCTCACTCACTCTCGCAAACCGCAGCGAATACCGGCAGGTCGGAACAAAGGCTTGCGGCTGGATGCCTCACATACTGGCGGGCATACTGAGCATTCTGCCGGTACGCCCCGCCCCGCCCCGCCCCGCCAAGACTGTTGCGGCGCACAAAGAAACGATACTATATGCCCGGCCACCCCGCCCCGCCCCGCCCGGCCGCGAGACGACACAAGGCTCGATTACACTGTGAAAAAAACACCTAGAAAAGGTGGTGTGGAGGGGACCTAATCAGACGGACGCAGACACGGCGGGGCGCCGGACTTCCGGAGTGGGGTGGGGTGGGGTGGGGTGGGGTGGGGTGGGGTGGGGTAGGGTGGGGTAGGGTGACCGGCGCCACGTGCCCCGCCCCGGGGAGTCCACTCTGCACCTGCACTGCACCTTAGCCATCGTATCTTTTTGCCAAAGACACACGATTTTGATTTTTGCAGAGGTCCGTCGTATCGTCATGTCGTTTAGCGATAGCGACGGCGGGCCCAGGTCTCCTAGAGCCAAGCGCCAGGCCGGACAGCAAACGCAGACAGACAGACAGACAGACAGACAAACAGACAGACGAGCGTAGGCAGCTCGCCCGGCTTGCTAGAGAGGCGCTTCCCTGCACGACGCGCACAGTGCCGAGTCGAGTTGCCGCCCCGCGCTCAAAGGTCACGGGTCAGCCCAGACCGGCCCAGCCCGGGGGCCGCCCCGGGAGCCCGAGGGAGGAGGTGGAGGAGGAGAGGGAGGAGGAGGAGGAGGAGGAGGAGGGGAAGGAGGAGAAGGGGTCCAGGATGACGGCCAAGAGTACTCTGGCGTCTTGGAGGGCGTCCAACAGGGCGGCTCACAGTGGCGGGGCGGTACAGTACCGTCCCCGTCCCCGAGAGTCCTTCGGCTGCACGTCGATAGCAGGCACGACGGCGGACTGATACTCTTTAGGAGATCGTCATCACACAGGAAATCCAAGTGTACGAATGTCGCTCACTTGAAGGTGAGCAAAGAACCATTTACTCACTTTCAGGTGAATATTTATAAATTTATATTTATACATGAATGGTTATTTGCCAAGCCCCTTTGCTTGAGACTTCCCAAACGTCTTGAAAATCAAGAAAGTTGTCTCGAAGCCCAAGACGCCAGTTTTACCGTGGGCACGGCACTGCACGGCGCCGGCGCCAGCGCCACTGTGCTGCTGTGCTCCTGCTCCCGCCCCCCTCCACTGCTCTCCGCTGACCGGGGTTTTCCCGCCACTAGACCGCGTCAGTCCCCCTCACCTCCCCCTCTCCACCGCTCCCGCGCGACCAGCCGCCTCGCGGCCGCCACGCCACGCCACGCCACGCCGCCGGCCACCTACACACGCACCCACGCACCAATCAGGCGAGTTTTACTTTCGTAGAGAGCGAGCAAGCGGGGCGGGGCGGGGCGGGGCGGGGCGGGGCGGGGCGGGGCGGCTGGTGTGTAGGAGGACAAACGCTCTTCTGCGCGCGGTGCGGTACCCTACCCTACCCGTATACTCGACGAGCTGCTCGCCTCACACCCAGTACCTCTACTCGCCTGGGGCGCAGAGCACAGAGGCGAGGTGGCGCTGTCGCTACTGCCCCTGGGCAGAGCTGGGGGAGAGAGGGTGACTTCAACGCGGCCTGCCGCTCTCTCCCTTCCCGAAAAAAAAAACAAAACACACACGCGCAAACAGAACATGTACACGCGCTTTTACTATTTCTGCCGGAAAACAAGCCCCCTTGCGGTCGGGCGCCCCCCCTTCCCACCACCAAACTTATTCCCCACCGCGCGTCATGCCCGGCCATCTATCGTCCCCGCGTCGTTTTCCACCACGAACAAAATTATTGATCTGCAGCCCACCCCCTTCCCCCGTGATCCGTCCTGGAACCACCCCGCCCCGCCCCGCCCCGCCCCGCCCCGACCGCCTGTCCCCACCTTGTTATACCTTTTATCATGCCCATCGCCACCAGTTTGGAATTACACAACAACGATCTCAATAAATAAAAAAAAAAATGAGACACTTAACAGATGTCCCGATTAAAAAGTCCTTCAGCTTTACCGTTGTTATTGTTTTGTTTTTTCCGTCCATTTCCGCAGGGTTGTATTTCAATGACTGCGTGGTGGTGTAATATCACGACCTGATAGCGATAGAGGGCGTCGCGTCGCGCCGCGCCGTGCGAGCCGAGGCGGTGAGACGGTGAGACCCTACACCGGACCAGGCCCGGCCGGCCGGGGTGAAATGAAACAGAAGAAGACTTGAGGCGCGAGAGCTTCGGGAAGAGGAGGACAAGTAGAGGAGGACGAAGTAGGAGGAGAGGAGGAAGAGGAGAAACGAAGGGGGGAGGGAGGGGGAAGGGAACGGGCGATATCGTTTGGCGCGCTGTGAGCCCCAAGCAGGCGTCCAGCTCGGCCCCGCCCCGCCCCGCCCCGCACTGTCCTGTCCCGCCCGATCCAGTTCCTCTTCCACTCGGATCCGCCCTACACTGTTATTACACGGCCGCCTAGACCCCCGGGGGGCGGGGGGAGCGGGGCTGGCCTGACCTGATGCTGCCATGGCATACAAAGAACAGCCTTGTTGTTATTACTATGATACACCGCTGGACTGGACGAAACCCGGCGGACCATAGAACCGCGCGCGTCGTCTCAAATTTCAGAGGTGGTTTTGGTTTCAGCACACAACAAACGTCAAAACAAAACCGCGCTGCCTATACACCAGCGATGGGTATAAGAAGAAGTCAAGGAAACGTAGCGCGGTTGGAGAAAATGATGACGGCGACGGACCATGAGGTGAGGTGCAGGCAGGCGCCTCTTTTCGCTTTGGTTTTGTTTCTCAGAGTTCAGCAGGGAGTAGACAGAGACAGTGGCGGGGCGGGGCGGGGCGGGGCGGGGCGGGGCTGGGCGAGCAGGTCTGGGCCTCGGCCTGCTGGGCCGGGCCGGGCCGGGCTGGGCAAGCCGCAAGTCTATCTTTAGACACGACAGTGGTGCGTCGTCGGCCTAACCGCGGAGTGCGTGGGGCCCCCGGCACGGCCAGCCAGCGCTAGTGGGAGGGGGAGGGGGGCGGCGCTAAAACATATCGGCAAGCGATGCTATCACATCTGCGCCCAACATCGCTGCCGCCCCGCCCCGCCCCGCCCCGCCCGTACCGCTACTGGACTTGCAACACGCCGCTGGTCGGCGCCGGTCGGGCGCTCGCCGCGCTGCGGACCAGAGAGAGAGAGAGAGGGAAACGATATTTGAATTGCCTATGGTGTTGCCTAGGCGAGCTCCGCAGCCGAGCCGCTGCTTGCACGCAGCCTGGCGGGGCGGGGCGGGGCGGGGCGGGGCGGGGCGGGGGCGACGCTTATCACGTCGAATGCCGCGCGTACTTGCGATGGCTGGCGTCGTGGCGTCATGAATTGTTCTTGAGATAAGGCCTCCGTCCTGCCCCGCCCGCCCCGCCCCGCCCCGCCCCGCCCCGCCCCGCCCCGCGCAGCTCGGAGCCGGGCGGCCGTGGGGTGGAGGCTAGGCCCGGGAGTGCCAGCCAGCACGGGCCGAGCAGGGCTCACGCACACAGGGGGGCCTAAGTAAGTTCACTCACGTCCATTGCGACGCAACATTTCCTTGTTGCTATTATAGGCTGTTTTTCGATTTTGAATTTACGGCTATTGCAAAATTGGCTAAAACGAGAACTTAACGTGCCTACGATACCGTTTATGACCTACAAAGCCCAACTTTGGCACTTCCGACTAGCACTAAAAACCCTGTAAAAATGGACGAAATCGCAGGGAGTCGAGAAAATCGACCTTAACCGAGCTGTAATGGCTCATCCGAAAAAAAAAAACTGTCCTTTATTTGAAACCCACCTCCTGGACCCCACTGCGTCCTGTAAGCACCTGCACTTACTGCCCTTTACATATCTGACCTCGGCGAAGACTTGACATCCAGCCACCACCACTACTAGACGCTACGCGACGCGGAGGTCGCGCCGAGGTCAAGAGTAAATAACAGAGATCCACGACGGCGCATAGGAGCAGCAGCGGTGCGAGCCGGCGGCGTACGGAAGGGCCTGAGTAACGTGCACTCGGCGAAGATAGCGCGGCGGGGCGGGGCGGGGCCCAAGTGCACAATAGCAGCACGGGAGTGTACGTACAGACAGGGGTGCGTGCGCGTGGCGCGGCGTGGTGCCGTGTTTATTGACCACGCCGCGCCACGCCACGCAGTGACCCGACACCGCACCGGATGGCAGTGACAGCGGAGGGGCGGGGCGGGGCGGGGCGGGGCGGGGCGGGGCGGGGCGGGGCGCACTGGACTGGCAAGTCGTCTGCAGGTCGTGAGTGTCGCAGACAGAATGACTCAGCCGCACGCACACGCACACACACACGCACGAGCTCGTATGGAGTATTGCCGCATGATAAATGCGGCCCGCTGCCGGTGCATGAGTGTGCCAGCCCAGCGCTGCGCTGCGCCCCGGAGAGACACCAGACCAGAGGCAGCGGCGTAGCGCGGGGCGGGGCGGGGCGGGGCGGGGGGCGGGGCGGGGCGGGGCGGCCGAAGGGAGGGAGGGAGCCTAAAGATTTACAGGGGTCACTCTTTCTCTTGCACCCATTCACCTCACCTTGTCTTATGGCTACGCCGCCCTGCCCCACCACACCCCATCCCGCCCCGCCCCGCCCTGCCACGCCACGCAGCACCTCGGCGGGGCGTGGCGTAGAGCGGCGTAGCGGGACCGTGGGCGTCCAGGCCAGGCCAGACCACGCTGCTGCTGCTGCTACGGTCAACTGGGCGCAAGTCAGGCAGAGCGGATAGGCGTGGCGGGGCGGGGCGCGCGGGGCCCTCGGACACATCAGGGACAAGAGAGGCGGAGGGAAAGTCGCAAGTCGCGAGAGAGGGCGGGGCGGGGCGGGGCGGCGCGGGGCGGCGCGGGGCGGGGCGGAGCGGGGCGGGGCGGGGCGGGGCGGGCGGGGCGGGGCGGGGCGGGGCGGGTGGGGCGGGGCGGGGCGGGGCGGGGCGGGGCGGGGCGGGGCGGGGCGGAGCGGGCCCTGGCCCGGGGGGCGCTGTCCCCCCGCGGCGGCGTGGCCGTGGCGCCTGGCGCCGACGGGGCGGGGCCGCGGACCTTCGATGTGTTGATGATTTTAATGACGACTCGACAACCGGACTCTTCCTTTCCTCCTCCTCCTCCTCCTCCGCTCGCCTCGGCGGTTCTGCGCTTATCTCGCGGGGTTGGGGGGGGGGGGGCGCATCCGCTGGCGGCGCTCTGCCCGCCAGCGCATCTGTTGTTGCGGTAAAACGAATCTGCATACGAGGCCGTACGTCTCGCGCGGCCCGGCCCGGCCCGGGTCAGAGCACCGGGACCGCGGCCTCGCGTCGCCGCGCCCCCCACTGGAAGTCCAAGTGCGTGAATGTACCACACTTACAGGTGTGTGAGCTTCCATTCGTGCACCTGTCACTTTAGGCGTGAGATATTCCTAGGACAGTTCATATACCTTCACTTGGTCAAGTATGTACGAATGGAAATGCACACACCTGCGAGTGCTCGACATTCTCACACTTGGGTTTCCAGTGTCGCCCTGCTCCTTGGGGAAGAGAAACTCGTCGCATTTCCGCAAGGGGTAGTTCCCACAAAAAAGGCGGGAAAACATACGACCCGCAGCAGAGCAATCACAGGGAGGGGACAGATAAAGCTTCCTCCTCCTACAGGTTCTCCGCGGTACTGCACTTTTTTCCCCCGCCGCGCCGCACGCAGGATGTCAAGAGGAAGAGGCCGTCGAGTTCAATAACCCGTTCCTTTTTCGGTGGTCGACGCTCGTCCGTCGAACTTGACGTGCGGACAGCGGGGCGTGGCGGGGCGGGGTGGGGAGAGGGGCGGGGCGGGGTGGGGCGGGGCGGGGCGGGGCGGGGTGGGGCGGGGCGCGGGCCGTCCCACCTGCTGACAGGCGCCGGCGCGAAGCCTCTGGACGCGGCAGAGAACGACGACGCCAATGAGGTCGGTTCGGACCGCACTGCCAGGAATATCGAACCACAAGGCACCCGCCCCGCCCCGCCCCGCCACGCCGCACCACTTACTTCGCATCCCCGCGCCATAAAAATAAAAACACTTCCAGACGTGACAGTCTTTAGCGCCCTCCACCTCCACGGCTAGGATCGGCGTTGTTTTGACAAGTGTCTGCTGTTGCATGCGCCGAGTCGCGTCACAGCGCAGAGCGCAGCGGCCGGCCCGCGCGCGCGAAAGAAACAACAAAAAAAAAACTTGTTACACAGATCTTAAAATAACTTTTAAGGCCAGCAGCGGGCAAACTTATCGCCGCGGGCTGGGCCGGGCCGGGCCGTTGCAGCGGCCAGGTCGGCAGCCCCTGCATCCTCTCTGAGGAGCAGAGCAGGTCCGCACCGCGGCGGCCTCCGCACGCTTAACACCGTGCTTAACCGCGCTTAACTCCGCGCTTAACACCGTGCTTCAGCGCGCTTAACTCCGCGCTTAACCGCCGAAACGGCCCGTACCGCGCCGCCCAGACCGCCCCGCTGATGGAAGGGGTGGCGGGGGCGCAGGACGCAGGGCAGTGGGCAGGTTGAAGGGCGGGGGAATTGGGGGCGATCGCACCGTCATCCTCTTAATGCCGCCTGAAAGGTAGGCAATTTGAGGTGCAAAGCCCCTGAATGTAGGCAACCCACATTCAGTCATCGCCCCTCCCGTCCCGTCATCCGGACTAAAAACCGCCACTGACACAGGGCCGCCCGGACCCGGATCACGCCGGCCGCGAGGTGGGCGGGAGCACGGCGGGGGCGGGGTGGACCCGGCACCCCCCCGGTCACACACCCCAAGGCGACCCGGGTGCCCGCCCCGCCTCGCGGTGGACCGAGAGTCACAAACAGGTGCATGACGCACACACCACCTCACCTGAGCAGCAACAGCCCCGCGTAGGAGCGGAGCGGCGCGCCGGTCCAAAAATCCGGACCGTGGACCCCGCACCAGCACTCACACCAGAAATCACTTCACTTGCCGTCGAACGTCACTCGCACTTTTATATCCGGTTCAATATATTGATGGTATTCGGATGCACGAACACACACGCACGCACGCACGCACTAAGGTTCACAAGGTCGGCGCCGATCGCACCTGTCCGTTAATCCAAAGGCTTGACAGCTGCAGCGGGGCCGGGCCGGGGGGTTGACAGCGGGGGCGCCCCCGGCGGGAGCGGTCCGGTCCGGGGTCCGCTGGGGTTGACAGTTGACAGCGCTATCAGCTGGACAGGACACTCACTGGGCGCGAGCTGTCACTCACTCACGCCGTCACGACAACACAACACAACACAACACCGGTAGAGTCCTGGGGCAGCCGATGCTGATCCTGGCGCGAGCCTGGTGCCTCCCGCCCCGAGCCGACCCGTCCCGTCCCGTCGCCCAACCTGGTCCAAAACGCACTGGCCAGGCCAGGTCCCCGCCTTCCGCAGGCGAGCCGCGGCCAGGGCCCGGGCAGGGCGGCGGGGCGCAGCGCGGCGCAGCGCCGGCCCGGTGCTGGCTGGCTCTTTCCATGGCCGCGGCAGAGTTTGCTCGTAAGGCCCGCTAAGGGCGAAGGCGATCCAAGGCTAGAGCACACGACACGACACAACACGCCCCCGGCCCCGCCCTGCCACACGGTCCTTGCTAGGCCACAACACCAAACCGTCACTTCCCATCCCGCCCCGGTCGGCCGCGCCGGACCCTCATATTGGCAAACATGACAAGTATGTAAAGCATTGCAGGAATCAACCGAGCGCCCCCGCATACCGAACATTCTCGCACCGTTTCTGGTCGAATTATAACTTGAACACGGGCTCAAAAGTCTCACGGACGATGGGTACTTACCAGACAAACGGTTGAACACCTTACGGGTGACTTTCGGCGAAATTAGGCTGCTATTTGGTCCGTAAATATGAGCACCGAGTCCGAGTTTGGTATGCCAAGAATGGCACAAAGAATCTAGACAACGCAGAGAACGACTGCGCACTCGGACGGCGCAGGAGGGGTGACACAAGCGGCGGAAAGGAGAAACTGGAGTTTGATCAGACGGCTCGCTCGGGTCGGGCATCCCCCACCAACGCGAACCCGAAGTTGCGTGGCCGAACGCTGCGCTCGCGGACCGAACGCGAGCCGAAGTGCGCTCGGGGGACCCGGGACGTGCCGCCGCCAGCCGCCGCCCCCCGCCGCCGCCGGGCCCGCCGCCCCCTGACCATACCTGCCCGCACCCCCACCGGCGCTTAGCTCGGCAACAGCGCCCCCGAAGTTTCTTTTCATCTTCTCACCGTTCGAAAGGGAGAATCCAACACCGTCCACACTTCGTGCTGCCACTTCGGCTCCAACGATCCTCGGCTCGGCGCTCGGCTGCCATCACCTTTCTCTCTCTCACACAAAGACGGTGGCGCCCTCTACGTGCAAGCGAAACTGGCGCCCAGCTGGCGCCATGGTTTGAGGAGGGTGCTCCATCGGTTGTCAAGGCTTCACTAAACAGGGCAGTTCGTTTAAAAGCAGATGAAAAAAGGATTGGAGCTGCATACGAGTGAAAGATGAATGTGAAGAATCTCTCATATGCACTGGACTTAACGTGTGTAGCAGGACACACATTAAGCATGGAAGAAATCTATGTTGTCCAGAATGCATTGTTGATTTTGCAAGGAGAAAACCACTTTGATAATATTTACTTCATGGGTAAATTATTTGGTACTGAAAAAGATTATTATTTGGCATTTGGATACAGGTCTAATGCAAGGATAGCATGCTCGCACTTCTACAGGTAAAATTTTAACAGTAGAATTCCCTCATGAGGTCTACATGTTAATCATGTGGATATTGAGTAAAGTGTACACTTTTCTAGCAATAACCAATATGATTGGTTTCTTCTGAGTGAACCATCCCCCTGTGCCCTCAAACTTGCACCTAGAGTGCGCCAAAGATTTACAGGGGATCCAAGCCAAATAATTGATTGGAGAGATGCAGGTGACTCTGTAAATGTCACAGTAAGTCTGTCTAAAAGTTAAAACTTATAAAAAAAAATATAAGTTACCTGAAAACAACTTCAAATTGATACGTTTCATGCTAATGATCAGGGAAGAGGCAGTGTATTAAAAGAGGAGGACAGACTATCTGCAGTGGTTTACACTCTTCACAAAGACTGTGCTATTGCACCCAAAGGTGCATTTTTTGTAAATATTCAAGGTGTAACAGAAATAAATCCAACTTTTCAAGGACTAAGCCTGCAACAGGTATTAGATATTTAATGTATTGGAGTTAAATTGACATAATAATGATTCCTTTAAAATATCAGGGTACTGATGCTGAGTGGTGGGAGCATACCCACAGACAGGAAGAGACTAGCTCAGGGGACTTCCTTAAAAATAATAAAGTCTTAGAAGGTACGTTATGAAAACTTTAGAAATTGACCTTCTTCAACTGGTGTGCAGATTAGGAAGTTTCCCTTTGCAGATGTTTGGAGCTTTAGAATCCGAGCACAAGGTAGCGTCAGTGTCTTGCTGCACCTAGAGTGGCTAGGTCTAGCAGCTTATCACCGCTTACGTACACCAGAACATGGATTTGTTTATTTTGGAGACGGACTGAAATTCATCAGCAGGAAGCCCCCAGTCCAGGAAAAAATTCAGCAGGACAAATAAAAATATTATAATTCTTCACTTAAGAAGATAAATTAGAGAAATTAAGAAGATAGTATTTGTAAGAGATGCATGTAAAAATACTGAGAAAAATCTACTGCAAAGTGCCTTGGGACGGATCAGAATCCTCCTCTAGATCATCATCTCTGTGGCGATGACTCAATATGCCCTGAATATTTGCATTAACTGCATTTAGTTTTTGATTCAACCGAACTGACAACTGGAAAAAATATGCGTATCAATTAATGTCAGAGTTATCCATGGTCTCTTAGCAAGCAACTTTATAAATATTTACCTCAATTTTTTGAACAAGTTCTACCTCTCTTTTGAAAGCAACTATATTTGTTACATGGCAGAAATTTTGACCTATTCTTCCAACTCGACCAATTTGGTGGATGTATTCTGATACATACAGTGGAAAGTCAAAATTAATTACATGTTGTACCTAAATTTAAAAGAAATAGTTAGTAGTTACATAAACAAGAATAATCTGAACAGACTGTGCACCAATTTTAAATTAGTTTAAAGACTTACTCTAATTGTGTCCAGTCCCCGTGCAATCATAGGAGTTGTTGAAAGGATGTTGAATTCTCCTTGCTGAAACCTTTGAAATAAGTGTTGTCTTATTTCAGTTGGTACATGGCTTGTCAGAATTTTGCAAGGATATCCGAGTTCCGTTAGTTGATGACCAACCCATTCTGCTGTTTTTGCAGTGTTACTAAAATTTAAAACAAAAGTAAAAGCAAACAAAACACGGCATAATATATATTAACAAAACAAGTGAGGTTTTGTACAGTCTTAATTTACCTAAATATAAGAACAGGGCGCTTTAATTTGTGATCTTTCTCAATTAAGTCAATTAGAGCCTTGCCTTTATGTATTGTTCCAACTTTTAAAAAAAGCTGAGGGACACTTTTCAAAACATTATGCAAATGTGGTGTACTAATTTTTTCAATCGAATCAACCTGAGGGAAAATATAAGGTGGGTTATTAATAAAATTCTTGGTTAAAGAATTGATTACATTTCTGATATGCTTTTAGGAACTCCTAGTCAGTACTTACATTAACAATGCCTTCAAAAAGGATGCTCAAATTCAGAGGGACAGTAGCACTTACAAGAAGTACTTGAGCACCAGTATGATTATCACTATCATCACCCTCTATTAAATTTTCTCCAATCTAAAGATAAACAAAATAAAATAATCCTAAAATAAAAAGTGGTACGAGTCAATTGGAATTTATAATTGGAGTTTAAAAGCTTACATTAATTGTCTTCAGAAGATGTCGAACTTTGCCTCTATTTTGATCATCTACAAGTTGATCTGCTTCATCTAAGACAATAAACTTTATCCTTTCTTTGCTAAGAATGTCTTGGAGAACAGAAAGGTATTATTGTATTATCTAAGCTTGGGAATTCTAATGAATTTCACGGTGGTAAAATGGAAGATACGCACCATTTCTAAAACTCCGGTCTAATGCTCCTAAGCTGCTCACAACAAAATCAATTATCTCTGGGAGATCATTTTTTTTTGGTGTGTGCTCTTCATACCCTCCAACAACTAATTTAGCTGTTAATGGCAACCCCTCTATAAGTTTTTGAAGAACATCCTAGAAAACAAATTCAAGATTACATCTAGCCTTAGGCATTGAAACGCAATAAAATCTGTTATTTTCCAGCCGCAAAATACAATCTTACAAAAATCTGATATGACAACTCTCTACTTGGAGTGAGAATAATTGCTTTAGGGCTTCCATAAGGAGGATTTCGTTCTGTTTTATTGCTTTCTAGAACCTGTTGAATAACTGGGAGAAGATATGCTAGAGTTTTTCCACAGCCTGTGTGAGCAGATACAATACAATTTTTCCCTTGCAGTATGTGTGGAATAGATGCAACCTGCAAACAATAAAGTATATTAGAATACTTGGTGTGATTAAGAGAAAACTTCCAAGCTAGAAAAGGGTGCTTTGCAGCTTTTAACCGCAGCACATTATTAAAACATTTCTGGGATTGATGAGGGTAACATAAATACCTGAACGTCAGCAGGTCTTTTGATGCCCATTTTCCGGAGAGATTCTTCCAAGTGCTTTTCTATGCCAAGAGAGTTAAATCCTTGGAAAGAATTTCCCTCTCCTGAAGAAGGTAAATCTTGATGGTAATTAGTTTTAGGGAGAGGAACATAGCCAAAATGTAACTCACCTGGCTTCATATACTTCTAAAATTTGATGAACACATTTGGTATAGATAGGATAAATTACAGTGAAAGATTTTGCCATTATGAGAATTATTACCTCATACAGAGAGAAAAAATCACCATTTGATCCTCTTTTTAACCATCCTTTGGAAGCAAGCGGAACTGCTTCAAACTTTCCATATTTCATACCTTCATAAAAATTGAACTCCATACGTTTACATGATATGACTGGGGTCTGTAAAAGAACTTGGCACATCAGAAATAAGTTCATAAACTTTTTGACTATCAGCTATTTAAAAGACTTGCCTGCTTTTTGTACTTTTGAAATTCTGCTCGAAGCTCTCTACTTAGATTTACTTTGCGACGTTTAGTTGAATTCCTTGATTTGGTATCCTGGACTTTGGGTTTGTAAATATTGCATTTCATCTGCGTTTGCTGAGAGACCACAAATATTAATTTACAGTTGTCTAATATTGAAATGTGTAAGTTAATATTCTCCTTACTGTCCAAATACTCTGCTGTTGTACAAAAATGGTAACGTTTTGGCATTTAGATTCCGAAGCTGGTAAAAACAACCTTCTGCTTAGCCCGTAGACTTTACATAAATCCACGAATCTTTGCATTGTTACTAATTGGAGTCAAATCAAAGAAAAAAATGCTTATTTTTATTGTTTTTTGAATTACAATTTTTAATAACCTCCTTACAACTCGTGTCTTCTGCCTCGAATAGTAAACAAACAGAAGACAAACTGAATGAGCTAAATGAGCTAGTCTCGCAGCAGGTCAACAAACTTTAAATTGCGGGAATTTCAAACAGGAAAAAGTCGTAGAGATCCAGTAATGCAAATTGCTTAGGTAAAGAAAATCCTCTTATACGTATAATATATACCGTATAGTACGTATAATAATTTATAACGTATAATACGTAAAATAACATATAACGTAGAATAAACACAATAGAATTCAAGCCTTTGCTGCCTTTTGACAGTAGCAGTGGTTTTTCCTCATATAAGACATGGTTGGTTGACGATATTGCAAGGTAAGGGAAGGTTGACAAAAATACTTTTTAAAAATAACGAAATCTGTGACTAAATGTCTTGGGTAACGATGTAACTCAGAGTAGGCCGTGTGCCGCAAGACTTTCTCTATACCCTGTTGTTATCCCTTCCTTCCGCTCGAAACTTGACGTGACGACGTCGTTGACGTAATAACGCCCCCTCCCACCTCGTGTGTGGAGAGCAGGGGAAGGACCGAAGAGACGGCGAGGGGAGGGGAGGGGAGGGGGGACAAGACTCTCCAGACCAGACGGACCAGACGCTCCAGCTCGAAACCATCTTCAGTAGAAGACCGTAACCCACCGAGCGCGACGGCCCAGCTCCACGATGAAATTTGTTGCGGCGGTGAGTTACTGAACCAATAAGAGACGTAACTAGTAGTGTTCTACACAAACGGTACTAGTGCTGAGATGATGTAGTGGCTATCGTGCATCCCTTCTGCATCCCCATTCTGTAACGCGCAGTGCAACTGAGGAGGGAAGTCCACTGGCTCCGTTCTATTAAAAGAAATAATTTACAGAACTACATACGTGAAACCTCAGAAAAATAAATTTGTGATCTGTGGCCTCAAGTAAGTAAATTAAATCACTGAATCTGAGGCCCCTCCCCTCCCCATCTGCAATATTCAAGGTCTCCAGTCTGTTGGAGGGCTTGCCAGGTAGACTGACCAGTTCTGACCTTCGACATGATGACATCACCCAAGATCACCTTTAAAAAGTTTTTTTTTTTCTTTTTTTTTCTTTTAAAGAAAAACAACAGGACCAAAATATTGGGCACCTTGCCAGTGAGGGAGTAGGAAGGGGTTCCTGGTAGGTAGGGGTCAAAACAGTAGAGATTCAATGTTACACTCCTTTTAACCATTTAAATGAACATGTTTCACAGATGTTGACCCTTGTGGGTCTTTCGTTGAGTGCAGCTCAGCTGATTGTTACTGAAGAACCTCCACAGCCACCACTACCCTACAGCTTCTCATATGCTGCTGGTCGAGCTCCTGGTCATGTGGACCGAGTTCATTCAGAAACCAGTGATGGAAGCGGAGTTGTCAAAGGTAATTACCATTGGTCAGATATTATAAAAATAGTATTTTTTTAAAAGATAATTCAATTTATTTGACAGTAGTTTAAATAACTTGGATGTGACTTCATTGGTGTTTCCAAACCATAAAAGTTAATTACTGTTCACATTAGGTCAATATTCTTATGTCGACCCCCGCTTCAAAGTGAGAACAGTTGACTATGTGGCAGATGCCCATGGTTTCCATGCTCAACTGAGTGACCCAGTTCAGGATACACCAACAGTAGCAGCAGCCAAGCAGCGACACCATGATCTCTTTGCCCGGATTGCGGCAGACCATGCTCGCATTGCTGCAGAGAGGGCACAAGACGCACTTGAAGATCCAAACCACCTCCTCATCCAGAACTAATAGGAGAATAAAGAAATGGAAATGCATATGATGTGGACAATGAATGCATAAAATAAAGACGATTATCCTATGGTTTATACATTTTTTTCACTACATAAGAGAAGGCACCACAAAATAACTAAGTAGCTTAGTGAATTCCAATTAGAATAAATTTAACATAAAAGATTAGAGAAAGGATTTTCTAGTGAGAGCAAACTAATGACAGATAATGAAATGATACAATGAATAATGCATTTCAAACAAGACGGCAACTAGCAGTTGATATCGGGAACAAAACACAGAAGTACACAATTTCAATATCTATCTTTGTTCAGTATATGCTATACAAACTAGAGGAATGGCTGGCAGTAAGAGAACTCTCTTAGAAATGTTAAGTTAGCAAAAAAGTAAAACCAATATCATGCTATAGAGACTACTCTCATTAGCACATTGCCGGTCTGATAGATATAAAATGTCAGAAGAAATATCAGTCTCTTTTGTGGACATCTTTAGCCAACCAGAAAACTTGAGAGCTAAGATATTAAAATTTAAGCTGTTATTTGCTTTCAATACCTGGAACAATGGGAATTTCAAAAAGATGATCACAGGGGATGATTAGGGTTTTAGTGGATAGCAATCATTCCAGACTCCAATAATTTTTGTAGTTTCGCCGCAATGTCAGGGTTCTTCATGTGACTAAAAGAGAATTAAACATTGTGCGGATTAGAAAAAAAAAATACTTCGAAATGCCAGCATGTTTGGTCAGGGATACTTACTCATTCAAAGCTTTTGGATCATTCTGCATTTGTTGGAGAATTAATCTCATAGCTGGGTCTCTAAGAATAGCTTGGATTTCGGGATCTGCCATTGCCCGCTTACGTACCTCATCAGGATTTGAATTTACAGCCACACTACATGAACGATACCCTTCAATTGCCTCCTGCAAAGGAAGGTTCAAAGTAAATATCAATTGCATTGAAAGGAAATCTCCATTTAAGTTCATATTTTATTACATTCGCAACTTACAGCATTTGCAGGGTCTAGTTCCAATGCCTTCTGGTATGCTGAAATGGCTTTACCATGTTGTTGCATACCTTGCAAGATTTTGCCTTTTCGAATCCATCCTTTGACTGAAAGGGAACGGGATTAATTAGGATAAAAAAATTCTCTTGCTTGGACAGCAATAGTATAAGAACAACACTTACTGAACTTAGGGTCAAGTTCCAAGCACTTTTCACAGTCCTTCAGTCCAAGATCAAAGGCTGCCAGCTTTGTGTAACAAGCTGCTCTATTGCTGTAATACTTGCTATCTTCTGGGTTGCGTTTAATGGCTTCCGTGTAATATTTAATAGCCTCGCCATAGTCTCCTACAAAAAAAATAAAAACCCATTACAAATTGAGGTCATTAGAAATATGCAATGGTACATGTAACAATTTCTTTTCAAACTGCAAAAGTACCTTTCTTGAAAAGTTCGTTTCCTTTTTCTTTAGCTTCCTCCGCTTTAACAGGGTCAATATATGCTTTGGCTTCCTTTTCCTTAATCTTTTTTTCTACATCTGAGAGCAGTGAGCGGATTTCGGGAGTTCTGTGCTCTGACATGGACTTTTCATAATACACCTTAGCAGTGCTATATTCCTACGAAAAAAAGTACAATAATGTAACAGCAATAAACAAAAAGAACCACAAACACAACAACACCGACAAAAGGCTTTTAATAGGTCTTGATTTATACCTCAAGCTTCTTGTAAGCATTGCCAATTCTTGTGAATGCCTTTGCAATCAGTTTGAAATCAGCCCTATTTTCTCTTCCTATTTCAATTGCTTTCTCGCACTGCTCAATACATTTTTTATATTCTTTCTGTTCAAAATAAACAGCTGCAAGATAAAATAAAAATTAATTAAAAAAATGTATGAGAACATTGAAGAAGGTTATGTCCTAATGTTTGATTTGTTATAAAGTTGTAATGCATTTAGAATGTTACCTGCAATGTTGTTTAAGTAAGTAATGTCTGACGAGTCCAGCTCAACAGCTTTATTATAATGGGTTAGAGCAGTTTCAAAATCTTTCTTCTTGTACGCTTCATTGCCCTTCTCTTTTTCTTTTCTGGCCTGTAAAAATCATCCCATTGCTTGTAACACAATACTTCCAACAATAAAAAGTGGATGATATTGAATAATAGCTCATTTACCTGCAGTTGATTCTCAGAGAGGGAAGAAAGATCTTCAGATGGCTCTTTTCTCTTTTCAGGTTCTTTGGGTCGGGGAGCAGGTGTAGAGGGTGGTTCAGAGGTGTCCATTGGAACATCACCATCACCAGTCATAGTAAAATTAAGTCCAAGGAGGACACACACAGTTGTCAGAATTTTAGGATCATCAAACCTGTCTCTGCGGATTATAAATTTTAAAAATGTTAAAAATGTATGATCTTTTTAAAGGGCATTTCCCTCAAAGACATTGAGTACTTACAGTTTAGCTGATGGATCTGTGTGAAGTTTAGTAACAGTCTTCACATATTCTGGATCATTTAAGAAAGCCCTCGTTTGGGGATTATTACGTAACTTGTCAAAAAGATCAGGTGACTTGAATAATTCAGCATTAAGACCAGCGCCAGGGAAAGGTGGATTTGAGGCCTTGACTTCTTTAAGACCTTCAGCAAGTTGAGCATTTGTAGGGTCAACTCTTAAACCTTCCTCATAGGCTTCAATAGCTTCATCAGTTCTACCCAAGAATGCCAGAGCACTTCCTTTCCTTGAGTAGCCCTGAATACAGTAATAAAAAATGAATGTATTGTTTAATTGTATGAAAGCTTAAAAATCACACAAACTTCAGGTTTCTACATGGTATACAAATTACCTTCCCCCAGTCTGGCTTCAGAGTAACTGTTTTCTCAGCATCAGCCAGAGCTAATTCAAAATTTTCATCTTTTGCATAAGCTGCCGAACGGTTGCTGTAGAGAACATGGTTCGAGGGGTCCAGTGTTATGGCCTCTGAGTAAAATTTGATGGCCTCAGTATAGTTTCCTTGCTGTAAGGCTGCATTGCCTTTCTCCTTCAATGCGTTAACCTGAAACAAAGGGAAAGTAATGCAATGATAAGCACAAACTTCACGCAAAAGAAGTGTGGAATGCAATGATTGCCAAATATTTATGAATGACACATCAGACAATTAAGGAGGAAGTGACAAGCATATAATGTGATACGCTATATGAATTCCCAGTATCAAGAAAAGAAGGAACAGTCATTCAGCAGAATTGGTGAAAATGTGAGATATTTGTACAGGTTAGATGCACTGTTTTAAATTATGAATCCTAACTATGCTAAGATTTGCTGCAAGGATAGAGGATGACACGATATCGTAGTCATTAAACTTTCAAGACCGAAATCAAGAAAGGAGAGACTTGAATGACTTTCGGAATCACAAAAACGTCCTCATCAGCACACGACAGAACATGTGCAATATTTAGGGAATGTCAGACAAACACGAAAACAAACTTGATTGCTGTAAACTCAAGGTTCTACATTGCAATCTCCGAGAGAAAACCTCATGGAAAAATAAGAAAATTGACAAGAAAACACTCACATTCTCCATTTTCACCGGTGTACAAAGAACGCCGCAATATTTAGGCACGGTAAGCACCTCGGTCCTCCTCGGTCTGCTCGTATCTTGTCGGCCTCGGCTCGGGTCGGTCGGCTAGATTCACCGAATCGTGGAGAAAATTCGAGTAGCACAGAGTTCGGCATGGATCACATCCGGAAATGAAAATTCGCGCCAACACACTTCTACCTTTGGTTTCCGGACGCTGTCTCTGCCATGGTTAAGTTTTGAAGTAGAATCGACAACAAACAATAACATGAAAAATCCAAATTTCATTAGTGGTCTTATTGAGCACTGCTGAGTTGAGGGAGAAGGGCACGGTACTGCGACGAGGTACTCACTTCGTCCGAGGACGCTTATCTTTCCTAAATATTTTAGAGGAGGGGATTTCTGGATAAAGTCCACAGAGGCCCGTTGTTAAAGTACTTAGAGAAACTTGTATTCGTTCGCTACTTCCTATTTACTCAACATGACGTGTGGAATCAGCTGATTGATCAGTGGTCAGAGCAAGTTCGGTTTTTATTCATGCAACAGTCAAACTTTGATTATAAGTAGGGATGGTAGTCTTCGCCGCCTTCCCCCTCTATTCTTCCATAGAATTGTCTAATATCTCAAGAAAGGTTTTGTTTGAATCGTTTTGATCATAAGATGTCTCCATCATTACTCCCCTGATTCAGATTTTCTATTCAACTTCAATTTAGTGTTCCATTTAATGCATACCAGCCTTACAGAATTATCCGTAAAATCATTGGCCATATGTATTTGCTCAAAGCCAGGGAAGTAGGAGGGTATGAGCCTTACATGTGAATGATACAAAGTCCAATCTACTGTGGAGGTTTATTTTTATTTGTTCAGAAAGCTGGCATTTTCATGTCCGTCATTCGTCGCTCTCATTCAGTTCCTCTCTGTTCTTGGAGGCAGTAATACATTTGATTCCATCCATATCTTCTTAAACTAATACAGCCATGCTTGACTTTCTGACTTTAGTGGGTGACATTATAAACAAAGATTCTGGCCTCAAATCAAAAAATTGTAAACAGAGACAATTTTTTAAACTCAAAGATTGTTTGAATGTTTTTATTTAATTTTATAGGGTAAATTTAAATCACTTTTGTTTCAGGCATTCCAGATCTGCCTAATCAATGGCCACCATCTCTTGGATTTTGTAAAAATTCCACTTGTCTTGGGACTATGCTAACTGCAAATATGCCTGAGTGTACACCATCAACAACTGCATCTGTTGAGAACTCTGAAATTCGTGAGGAAGAAAAGAAATTCACGGTACTGCACCATAGCCGTATTAGATACATTTTGAGTGTTATAGCCTTCTAAGTAGTAATTTTTGTAATCGATGTCCTAGGTATATAAAGTAGCCATTACATCAGACAATGATTCATGGTTTGTATTCCGACGCTACAATGAATTTTATAAACTCTTTGATATACTTCGCAGACAGGTAAATAGTTATTTCTCTTTTTCTTTTTTCTTTTTACTTTCTTTACTGTTATGATGCCAATATCAGCATTACCCGAGAAATAATGCACATGTGTTGACATTTTTGAAAATTAGGTTCCTGGACTTCAGTTGAAGCTTCCTGGAAAAAAGTTATTTGGAAATAACTTAGACCCTCAATTCATTGCCTCTCGCCAGGAAGGTCTTGACATGTTCTTACAGCAACTGATGCAAGACAAAAAGCTTCTTGAAATGTATGTCTCATGAAATCGTCCAGACTGTAATAATTTAATTTGGGAGACCAATATAATAATTTTCTGTTTTTTGATGGTAGACCAGAAGTAAGAGCTTTCCTGCAACTTGATAGACGCAAGTTGAGTTCTGAAGGAGATGGAGAACTGGATGATAATAACGATGGAGTTGATGCTTTGGAGAGAATGAACAAGCTTAACTTAGGACCTTCCGAGCGCCTTTAGTAAGACCTCCACTCTCTTTTAAATTTCAATATTAATTGTATATTTATTGTAGTTTCTTATTTTTTGTTCCGTTTTGATGATACTTACAGTGCAAAGCCCAAAGACTTTGAGTTCCTTCGAGTGATTGGAAAGGGTAGTTATGGGAAAGTTCTCTTAGCTCGCCATTGCTCAGAAGGAAAATACTATGCTATAAAGATACTCAGCAAGAGAGTGATCTTGCGCAAAAATGAAGTGCGTCATGTTATGGCAGAAAGAGATATATTGTTAAAAAATGTGCACCACCCCTTTCTTGTTGGACTCCATTACTCCTTCCAAACATCTGATAAATTATATTTTGTCTTAGATTATGTTAATGGTGGAGAGGTAGGTTTCTCTTCAGTTTCCTTGCACACATTCTGTTACCTAGAAATGCTCCCTATCCATACAACCTTATTTTTCCAGCTCTTTTTTCATTTGCAACGCGAACGAACTTTTCCTGAAAGCAGAGCAAGATTTTATGCTAGTGAAATTTCTCTAGCTCTAGGGTATCTCCACTCTCTTAATATAGTGTACCGAGATCTGAAACCAGAAAACATTCTTCTTGATTGTCAGGGTCACATTGTTTTGACAGATTTTGGTCTATCTAAGGAAATTGGTGACCTAATGGGTGTAGAAACGACTCATACTTTTTGTGGTACTCCAGAATATTTAGCTCCTGAAATTATAAGGAAAGAGGTCAGTATATCTAAATTAACAGCATTTCTCTAATTTCAGTTTCATACTAAATGTTCATGTTCCTTTTTACTTATTACATTTTCCTTTATAGCCATATGGAAGAGCAGTAGATTGGTGGTGCTTGGGTGCTGTTCTGTATGAAATGTTGTACGGGCTACCTCCATTTTACAGCCGTAATACCTCTGAAATGTATGAACGTATACTAAATAAACCTCTGACACTTCGTTCTGGAATTTCTGAAAGTGCAAGAGATCTTTTGAGCCAGGTGAGAAGGACCATCAATTATACTATTTCTTTTATAAGTTGGGCCTCAAATTTTACAACATAATTTTTGCTGCAAATTTCCATTTTTATTTTTTCTTTGCTTATGAAGCTCTTGGAAAAAGATCCAAGAATGCGTCTGGGTTATGCAGAAGGAGATTTGGAGACACTGAAAATGCATTCATTTTTCCTACCCATCAACTGGGAAGATCTTTACCAGAAAAAGATTAGACCACCTTTTAATCCCAATGTGGTATGTGAAAAACTTGTTGTGATTTTCAATTTTGTGTAGTCTTATTCACATACAAATACAAAAAACTTCTTTTCTAGCATGAAGTATTTGATCTTCGTCACATTGACCCAGAATTTACAAGAGAAGCAGTTTCAAGTTCAGTTGCCCGTTCCCATTCCACTACAAGTATACTAACTGCAAGTGTGCGTGAAGCAGATGATATTTTTGCTGGGTTTTCTTATGCTGCTCCAATGGATTTGTGATGTTTAAAATTTAGAAAGCTGGAAGAAGAAACAGTTTTATTAATTCTCAAAAAATTGTTGGTCTAAGTACTGTTGGGGAAAATTATTATCCTACTTAAGTTTAATCTGTATTATTGTTTGGGAGACTTAGATTTATAGTGGCTGCACACATAGGATTCAACGTATCTATTATTTGTTGGTTATATGCAAACTGTTCAGAGTTTCTTAATGTACCACCACCCTCCTATATGCCTTGTCCTGCCTTTTTACAGTATTTTATTGGATACATTTGAATTATACTGTTTAGAATCTAGTCCATTCCACATAGTTTTGTTAATGTTATTGTGCGTCTCTATAAATAGGTGCTTTCAATATCTGAAAGTATTCATATTTTTAATATGCTTATATTTTTCTATGGGTGTTTCATCAAGATTTACATCTCATCTATTTGATATGTATTTTGTTATACTTGATTATTTGTGGATTTAGCTGAAATTGTTTGAGAGTTTATACTACTATCTGGTTCCTTTGAATGTTACATTTGCCTGTGATACATTCGATAGCAGAATGCAGGATGTCATGTGTTCTTTCACTCTTAGCTTCTTTTAATGCTGAAGTGAACTGGGTTTTGTTTAGATTCTGAAGACTTTTATGGACAATATTCAGATGTGCCACAAGATTAAGGAATGAGGCTTTCCTTGCACTGTAGACTTGTACTATACCTCAGGATATTATAATTATATGAAGTGGCTTACCATTAGCATATGCTGTTGTGCCCCCTCACTAATATCTTCATGTTATGTGTACGTCATGCATTAAGGCCGACAAGCATTCCCTTTAGAATAGTATAGAAAAATCACAGTATTTAAAAAGATAAATGGCATGAGACCCATTTAGCCAATTCAACAAGGTCATTTTGTTTGCATCATTTTTCCTTGAATTGAATCCAAGCTCCAATAGTGATATTATTTGGTTTGTTTGACTCTCTTTCCATCTACTATAATTGTTTACAAATGATTTTTTGTGCCTTGATCTCCTAATTATTATTTGAGTGCCAAAAATTATAATGCTGTGATGTTTATAATGAGTAGTGTTGTATATGAAAGACATATGTAATCGTTTGATATTAAAAAGTCTATATGCCAATTTTGCTCTTGCGTTCTATTTTAATACACAGAGTATTCCCTACCCAGCCGCGGCTAGCCGGTGGAGTGGCTGGTGCTGTGGCGGCTGCTGCTGCAGCTGCTGGTGGTGGCGCTCCGGCCGCCGCGCCCCTCGCTGCTGCTGCTGCCGCTGCGCCTGGGGCTGGGGCCGTGAGCCCGCCCCCGGCTCTCACCCTGCCGCGGCTAGCCGGTGGAGTGGCTGGTGCTGTGGCGGCTGCTGCTGCAGCTGCTGGTGGTGCCGCTCCGGCCGCCGCGCCCCTCGCTGCTGCTGCTGCCGCTGCGCCTGGGGCTGGGGCCGTGAGCCCGCCCCCGGCTCTCACCCTGCCGCGGCTAGCCGGTGGAGTGGCTGGTGCTGTGGCGGCTGCTGCTGCAGCTGCTGGTGGTGCCGCTCCGGCCGCCGCGCCCCTCGCTGCTGCTGCTGCCGCTGCGCCTGGGGCTGGGGCCGTGAGCCCGCCCCCGGCTCTCACCCTGCCGCGGCTAGCCGGTGGAGTGGCTGGTGCTGTGGCGGCTGCTGCTGCAGCTGCTGGTGGTGGCGCTCCGGCCGCCGCGCCCCTCGCTGCTGCTGCTGCCGCTGCGCCTGGGGCTGGGGCCGTGAGCCCGCCCCCGGCTCTCACCCTGCCGACGCCGAGGGCGGCGCCTCCGGGCCGCGGGGCCCGGCGGCCCGGCCCTGCCCGACGACGAGTACGAGTCTGAGGCGTCGTTGCCGGCGCCGGCGGCGTCCTCGGCGGCTCGCTGCGGGCGCGGGTCCGCGGCGCCGTCCCTGCCCGCCCCCGGCCCCGCCCGGTGCTGCGCCATGGCGCGGCGCAGGTCCCGGGCCGTCTGCTGCTGGATCTTGCACCGCCGCTCCCACACGGCCGCGTCGCGCCGCAGCGCGTCCAGCTCCTGCTTGAGCTGCACGTACACCAGCACGTCCGGCGCCTGCGCGGGGGCACACGGGAAATCTATTTCCTGGGACCTCCCAGGAAAGTAGGTACTTTTCCAGGAAAGTTACTGGCTTTTCCAGTACTTTTCCTGGAAATACACAGGAACTTTCCTGGAAAAGTACCAACTTTCCTGGGCGTCCGAGGAAACAGATTTACCGTGCACGGGGGAGCCTAACGCAGTGTCGCCAGAGGAGTAGGCAACGAGTCAGTGCGGCCAGAAAAGTAGGCAATAAGGCGCTAAACCACAGCAGAGTACAGCGGGCTGCATTACCGCCTGCCTACTAGGCAACACCTTAGTACTGGTGCGTGCATGTTGCCTAGTAGGCAGGCGATGATGCAGCTCGCTTCGCTCCGCTGTTTGGGCGCTTTACTGCCTACTTTTCTGGCAGCACTGCTATAAGTCGCCCGAACACAGTAGAGTGAAGCGGGCGGCATCTGCGCCTGCCACTACGCAACATGTACGCCCCTGTGCTAAGGTGCTGCCTATAGCAGGCAGGTGCAGATGCAGCCTTTTTTTACTCCACTTTGTTCAGGAGACTCATTGACTCATTGCCTACTTTTCTGGCAACACTGCAGAGCACGCCCAGGAGGGCGTCATCCCCACGCAACAGTATTTGCTCGCGACGCTGTCTCGCCCCCCCCGCCCCGCCTCACCCCCGCCCCACTCCGCCCCCGCCCCGCCGCAGCGGCCGTGGGCGGGGTGGGGCGGCCCGCAGGACGGCAGAGTTTGCTCACCGAGTGCCTCTCCATCCGCATGCGCACCGCATTCAGCGCCGCGTCGGCCCTGCCCACGTCCTCCAGCACCTGCCAGGAGAGACGAGTCAGCAATTTGAAAAAAGAAAAAAAAAAAACAATCAGCAGGAAATGATTCCGCGCAGTGGTTTCGTTTCTCAGTCCTTGTCGCACTCATGCGGCTCGACCATCAGGAGCAAAAGAGAGGACACTACTCTACGCTCCGGTTTTACCCTGCTGAGAATTTTTTGCTATTTTCCAAACCGGACTCGCCTTCCGCTCCTCCTGCTCCAGTGCCGCTTTCTGCTGCCGCTTGGTCGCGGTCTCCCTCCGGATGGCGTCGAGCTGCTTGTTGAGGTTTGACAGCCGCTTCTTGCCGGCCAGGAGTCTCGACGTGGCGTTCCCTGCGCGCAGCAGTGTTGCCAGAAAAGTAGGCAATAAGTCGACCAAACACAGCGGAGTAAAGCGGGCTGCATACGCGCCTGCCTACTAGGCTACGCGTACGCACCCGTGCTTGGGTGTTGCCTAGTAGGCAGGAGCGGATATAGCCTACTTTACTGGCGGGCAGCAGCCCGCCACCTTGAGTACCAATATCATCCCCACGACGGCGAGCCCCCGCTCCCGCTCCGACCTCGGCTCCGACCCCAACTCACCAGAGATGTTCTTGAGATCGACCAGGTGCTTGTTCCTGTTCTCGATCTTGCGGTTGAGCTCCTCGATCTCGATGCGGATCTTCTCGAAGTCGACGGGCCGCAGCGCCTCGCCCAGCTCCCGCTTGACGGCGATGAGCGCCTTGACGCGCTTGTGGTGCGCGCGCAGCGAGCTCGCCTTGAGGCGGATCCGCTCGACGGTGGCGTCGGTCTGCTTCACCCAGTCCGTCATGAACCTGCGGAGGGAAAGCACACAGAAAAATGGTAAGCTTGAACTAAGGAAATTTTCCTTTAAAAAAAAAATTTCAAGGAAATTTCATCGCTTATCATAAGATTAACAAGGGGAAGAAGTTAAGACTAGGGAAATATAATCGTTATCGACCTTGAAACAAAGGACATTCCTAGAATTAATGTTACAATTTCCTTGTATTTGTTTTAAAAAAGAAAAAAATCCTCGATCTAACACGTTTAGCCTTGTTTCAAGCTATAGATTTTCTGGGTGAGGGAAGGACTTGGCCGGGGGGCAGGTTGGGCATTCCGTCGTCGTGAGCCTCTGACGCCACACACCGCGCACCAGTACCAGTGTTGCCAGAGAAGTAGGCAAAGTCGCCCAGACACAGTAGAGTAAAGCGGGCTGCGTCTGCCTAGTAGGCAACATGTGCGCTCCAGTGCTAGGGCGCTGCACAACATGCAGGCGCAGATGCAGCTCGCATTACTATACACTGTGAAAAATAGTCGTAGGTTTACGGAAAAATTTTCCACGAAGTGCAGTTTATGTGGTTGTAAAATTACAATTGCAAATCGTAAAATTCCAAGCACTTGGCTACACTGGAAATCCAAGTGTGCGAATGTCGCTCACTTGTACCTACAAGTGAGTGAATTTATTCGCTCATTTACAAGTGAGCGATAATCGTACACTTGGATCTCCAGTGTACATATCGGCTTGAAATTCATTCATGACCAAAAGAGGGTCCGTCGAAAATTTACAACACATTTCGTAAATTGTAATTCACAAAATTTATCGTAAATCTATTTTTCATAGTGCACTGAGTTTGGGTGACTCATTGCCTACTTTCCTGCCAACACTGGCGCGCACCTGATGAGCTTCTCTCCGGACGTCCTGCCGCTGACGACGTCGCCCCGGGCCTTGTCGGTGACGCCGGTGTCGAGCGTGTGGGCGGCGGCGACCGTCTCGGCCAGGCGGACCTCGGCCTCCTCAATGCGCGCGCGCAGCTCCGCGGCCTGGGCCTCGGCGCGCGCCCGCACCTCCCGCGCGCGCTCGCTCGCCAGGTACGCGGCCTCCTCCGCGATGTCCATGCGCTGGCTGAAGCTCATCCTGCAGCCCGGCCCGGGCCGGTGCGCACCGCAGCGTTGTAAGTAGGCAAACATACTCACGGTAACCAGTGCTGCTGCCAGAAAAGTAGGCAATAAAGCGCCCTAACACAGTGGAGTGAAGCGGGCTGCATCTGCGACTGCCTGATAGGCAACATGAACGCATCAGTGCTAAGGTGTTGCCTAGTAGGCAGGCGATAACGAAGCCCGCTGTACTCCGCTGTGTTTGAGCGCTTTACTGCCTACTTTTCTGGCTACACTGACGAGAACGCCGAGAACGAAGGGTGAAGGGGGAGGTATCCACGCCTGCAAACTCTCCACGCCAGTGTTGCCAGATAAGTAGGCAAAAAAAGCCTGACCCTGACCTAGGCACGCGGTCCAGCGACCCCGTCTTGCTGGTCTTGGCCTTGGCGGCGGCCGAGGCCCTGGCCGTGGCCTTGGCGGCGGCCTTGGCGCGGATGGCGGACAGGCGGGTGGCGCTGCTGAGCGTGTCCGAGACCGCGGACAGCGCCGTCCTGGAGCGGGGCTGCGGGGGCTCGTCGGACCGGCTGAGCGAGGCGCGGTGCGACGGCGGCTGGCTGGGCGCCGGGCTGGGCGCCGGGCTGGGCGCCGGGGACGCCTCGTCGGCGCTCTCGGACTGGCGCGAGCTCCCCGGCGGCGCCGCCTGCTCGGCGTGCACCGTCACGACTGCATCCGGTTCCGAGCTGGACTCGGCCAGGGCCTGCTGCGCCGCGGCGGCGGCCTTCTCCTCCTGCTCCTCCAGCGCGATGATGTCGGACAGCCCTAAAATAAACCTTCTAATAAACCTTTAAACTTCAAATAAACCTAAAAAATAAACCTAACAAAAGGAGAGACGACATTTAATCGCAGGGCGGCTTCCTCGGCGGCTGCTTCACCTGCGAGCAGGTCGGGGGTCTCTCTCCTCAGTTTGTCCTGGAAGATCTCGTTCTCCAGCCGCAGCATGAGGTTGGCTTTCTCCAGGAGCGCGAGGGCGTCCTCCAGCTCCTCGTACGAGAGGCCTGTTGAGGCAGCGCCAGGGTCGGATTAGCTGAAAACCAGGGCTAACGTAACTTATTACTTAAGCTCTCCTTAAAAGTTATGTTAAACGTTACAACTTGTAACTTCTATTCTGGCTCTTTCAAATAATTTATTGGCTCGGATAGTGCAAATCACATGTACATCGTTCCCGAACGATTTGGGACACATTTGAAATTCGATAAGTTACGGAGCCCTGCTGAAAACTCAGTTTCTCATAAAGGATTCGGACGCAGCCGCATACCTTCCGGGACGACGTCGATGAAGGCGTCAGCCGAGGATATAGTCTTGGAGAACGACAACTCCCTGGACAAGGTCGACGGCGTCGGCTCTGATAACGACGCCGTCCGGACGTCCAGCGCCCGCGCGGACGCCGCGGCGGCCATTCTACGACGTCGTCCGCTTCGACTAGGAGGAGGCCCTCATCCTGTCGCAGCCGGCCATTGCGTGGCAGGCGGAAGCGGAAACAGGCCCAAACCACGAGTCCGATTGTCGGGCGGGGGCCGCCCTGGGGAGCGCTCCGCCCGCTCCGCCTCCATCGCTGGCTTCCGACACACTCTGACATCTCGTGCACTGCCTCCCCGGCCCGGCCCCGCTGGGACGGGGCGTGTCAACCCCAGCCCCTATGAACGGCAGGTGGAGAGAGGGGGCACGGGAGGGGATGTAGGGGGCACAGGAGGGGGCGCATGGCGCAGATTTAAGGGCCGTTTACCCTCACCCCCGTCTCCAATGCCATTGTCTGCCCCCCTCCCCCTTCCCCGAAGCAAGGAAAGGGAAAAACCACTACGGACAAGGACACCACAAGGATCCAGTTTGTCCCCAAGCCGCAAGCACGCGGGGCGGAGCGGGGCGGGGCGGGGCGGGGCGGAGCGGGGCGAACGGAGTGGGGCGGAGCGGGGCGAACGGAGTGGGGCGAGGGTTGGCGTGTCGCGCCGGCGCCGGCCTGCACCACGCTGGCTTACTTCTTTGCCCCAATTCTGGTCCCAGCTCCTGCCTGCTCCCGCCTAGAACGCCGATGCTGCCTACGCCGACTTGTATTTTGCATTATTTGCAGCTAATATTGTTGTCCCGATCCGCCCCAATCGACCCTCAGCAGCCGTTCAGCCGGCTGGCCGGCTGCGCCAACCCCCACCCCTCCCCGTTACACCCTCGTGAGGTCATGAGTCAGCTAAAGGAAGATATAGGAATTATATCATATAAATAAATGTTTTGTCGGTCGCCTGCGGCCTGGCTGCCGCTGTTGACGTGGGACGTCACACGGCATGGCCCGGTGCACGCCTACCGCCCCGCCCACTGTCGTGCCGCCGCCCGCCCCGCCCCACCTCGCCCCCGCCTCACCCCGCCCCGCCCCGCCCCGCCCCGCCCCGCCCCGCCCCGCCCCGCCTCGCGTACACCCTTCCTCCATGAACCCCATGAACGCTCTGCGATGCTCCCTTCCCCCTCCCAGCGGGCAGGCAGGCACTGCCAGGGCAGGGCGGCGGAAACAAGGTTGAGTCGCCGTAGCAACAAGGTTTGCGGCTCCTCGCAGCCGCGCCCCCTCGGGGGGCGGACACGATATAGGCCCTGGGCCCCAGGAGCCCGCGCCGCCGCCGCCGCAGCGTCAGGAACGGGACGGCGGCGCCACGACCCTGACGGACGGCAGCGGCCGCAGCCATGGGGGTCTACAGGTAAGCGCCGTGCGGATAGGCACGCCCGCCCCGCACGCCTGCACTGCGGTACAGTAGCCTACGCACGTAGCCGCTCGCCTTCAGCTTCGGCGCAGCGCAGCGAACCCAGTGTTGCCAGAAAAGTAGGCAAAAACCGCTTGACACACAGCCGCGTTGAGCGGCCGGTATCAACGCCTACCTACTAGGCAACATCTTCATAGCTGTGCAGAGGGATGGCCTAGTTGCCTAGTAGGCAGGCGTTGATACCGACCGCTCAACACGGCTGTGTGTTGGGCGCTATTTGCCTACTTTTCTGGCAACGCTAGGCGAACCTCGTTGTGACGGCTATGCATGTAATGAAGGTTGCCGAAGGAGCCGGCGCCGCAGCCGCCACCCAGGACCTACGCACCCTGCGGCTTCGGCGGCGACTACAGCTGGCTGAGCCAGAAGCCGCTGCCTACCATAGACGCGTACAAGACGTCCTCGGCTGTGGGGCTCCACCAGATACACCCGATCAGCGAGAGATACGACGTAAGGACGAGAGTACTGACTAGGGATGAAAATGCCCGGAAAGTTTCCGGAAAAATTGGAAAAAAACACTGTTTTTTTTTTGTTTTTTTTTCTCTAGCCTCGGAAAAATTGGAAAGATTCATCCTGAAAAATAGGCAAAAGCACGACTTTTCGCCTGGAAATAGGCAAAAAGCATATCTTCATCACTATGTGACGACGCTTCTCAGTGTACTCATACTATTTATACCCTGTTACGTTTCCTTCTCGTGCGTTTTTTGCGATTCCAGTTGGTTATCTAGAGTTGCCAGTGGAAGTAAAGACCTGATAAAATACGAAAGTAGTGGCTTTTATGTTCATATTCCACTATAGGACTTAAAAACAAATTTTTCCAATTTTTCCGGTATTTTTCCGTTTTTTCCTATTTTTCCGTTTTTTTTCGGACACTTTGAAAGTTTCCGGAAAATTTCCATCTCTAGTACTGACCCCTATGGCCACCCGCAGCATGACTGCCAACGCTATCATCGGAACACTAAATATCTAAACAGGGTTAACCACTTACCCCGGCGTTAAGTAGGCAACTCATTCTACTTCAGCTGATCGAGGGCAAGAGGTGAGGTAGAGAGCTGGAGGGGTCGCCCCCCCCCCCCTCACCTCTTGCCCTCGCTCGGCTGAAGTAGAAAGAGTTGTCTACTTACACAAAACCGGGGTAAGTGCGCCTCTCTGTAGAACAGTGCTACCAGAAAAGTGGGCAATAAGTCGCCCAAACACAGTGGAGTAAAGCGGGCTGCATCGCCGCCTGCCTGGTAGGCAGCACCCTCCGTCGGGTGCGTACGAGTTGCCTAGTAGGCAGATGCAGATGCAGCCCGCTTTACTGCTCCACTGTGTTTGGGCGACTCTTTGGCTACTGTTCTGACAACACTTCTGTAGAACTACATCAGTTTCCTCCCCGTGTGCGCAGCGCGTGCGCCGGCCGCCGCCATGCCACCTCGCGACCCGGGACCCCGCCGTGGCGTGGGACCAGCACCTGACGACCACCGGCCTGGCGCACGACCGCAAGGAGGCCACCAAGGACCCCGCCACGTTCGCCGGCAACTACGTGAGCGCCGGCAACATGACGCTCGCGCGCAAGTTCGACGAGCACGTGAGTACTCACAACGTGTGCACTGCGAGAACATCATTCGTGTAAAATACAAGGTAGACGCTCGTTAAAACAGTGTAAGGTTGAGCTAAATGTGCGTCTACCCTGGCCTGCGGCGCGCTGAAGTTGGGAGCTAAAACAGCGATAATTTACAATCGGTAGTATTGCATTAGTGGTTGGCAAGCCTGTCCACTTCTCTCATCCCACGTCGCACGCCTGGCGCCTCACCTCACGCCTTCTTTCCGTCGGCCTCCCCTTGGCGCTTTCTGACAAGGCTGAGCATTTAAAGTTCAAATTAAATTTCGATTTAGCTCAGCCAATAAATTTAGCTGTACTAATAAATTCAGCTCAACCAATAAATTTAGCTCAACCAATAAATTTAGCTCAACCAATAAATTTAGCTCAACCAATAAATTTAGCTCAACACGGTAAAAACGATTCCTTGATGTCCAAGGAACATCGGAACGATTCAAGGACGGCCTGATGCTTTTTCCCACCCGTGTCCTTGAATCGTTTCGATGGTGCTTGGACACCAAGGAACCGTTCTTACCGTGAACGAATCAATTTAGCTCAACCAATCAATTTAGCTCAACCAATCAATTTAGCTCAACCAATAAATTTAGCTCAACCAATCAATTTAGCTCAACCAATCAATTTAGCTCAACCAATCAATTTAGCTCAACCAATCAATTTAGCTCAACCAATCAATTTAGTTCAACCTCTAACCGCAAACACGTGCCGCAGATCAAGCACCGGCCGCACAACAGCGACGTGGACACCTGCCCGCCGGCCTCCGTCACCAACTCCACGTACCTGCGCCAGGACGTGATCCCGTCCTGGGGGAAGCTCGTAGACCTCACGCCGCACGTCGAGTGCCAGGTTGGTCGTCCTTGCAGCGGCGGTTCTCTCTGTATGACAAAAATTACAACAACATAAAAACAACTGTGTTACACGATTTGACGGGAAATTTTACACTCGTGACAAAATCAGGTTGCAGGGTCAAAATTTTATCGAGAAAAAATTTTATTGGCCTTACAGCTTGTAAATTGGCACGGACTGCTGTGAAGTCATAAAATAATGGAACTGATACTTAAAAACCTAGGATACTACGCTATTTTTTTTTTATTTTTTTTGCGAGTAACCCGTTTCTCTGCCCGTGGCGCGGCATGGCAGGTGCGCTCTGAAGGGCTACAGGTGCAGCCCTTCGTGCCCCCGGAGGACGGCGGCCACGTCCGGCTGCTCGACCCCATGGTGTCCACGGCGGCGATGGACTTCCACCCACACACGGAGCGTCAGCAGAGCGACCAGGCACGGAAACGAAAGCGAAACCTCTCCTGTACTTTTTAAAAACTTAAATTGCCTTGAACTATTCCGAATCACCCTACATACATTGGGAAAAAAGGTGGTATTTCCTTCCTTTAAAAGGCATGTATAACAAAATTTAGGGCCTTAGGAAAGGCACTAAAGTTTAGCGCCTCTCGAAAGGCACTAAATTTTTTTAAGCGCCTTTTAAAGGTAGGACTTGGCACCTTTAGCTGGCCGGATTCGTATGATATCCATACAAATTTACTATTTAGCGCCTTTGCAAAGGCACTAAGATTGAGTGCCCCAGGAATTGCACAAAACTTAGCCCTTGATTTTAGCGCCCCAGGCGTTGTTTACCGCCTTTGTTTTGCCGGTGTATGAACTGTTTTAATCCAGAAACTTTTTCTTACTTCTAAATCTTTTTACGTACCGGGCGTTTCATAAAAGACGCAGGTGCGAGCGGGTTTGCCTACCCGATCTCCCCGTAAGGCGCCATAGCTCCTTGGGTTGGCAAACCCGCCTGCACCCGCGTCTTTTATGAAACGCCCGGTACTGTCGTAAAAAATGTTCACTAAAATAACCCCGTGGCCGTGGCGCGGCGCAGGTGGGCAAGAAGAACATCATCACGTACTGGGACGCGGAGGGCTACCCCCGCGCGCGCACCTGGGGCTACGGGCCGCAGGGCTCGTGCCGCGTCACCTCGCTGCTGTCCACGCGCTCCGACCCGGACCCCATCTACGACAAGGAGCAGTTCGCGCACCGCGCCGTGCACCGCCGCCAGCCCACCAGGGTGCCGGCCGTCCCCCACAAGTGAGTCCCCGCCCCGCCCCGCCCCGCGCTGAGAATACAAGTGTTCAATTGCAACACTGGGAAAACAAATGTTTAGTTATGCACATCAATTGGTGTTTAGTTTCAAATGTGCAAAAAACAAACACTTGCTAGTGTTAAGCTGGACTAAACGTCAACTGGTGTGCACTTGCTCTACACTTGTGGAAACGTTTAGTCAATATAAAGTATCTCGAAGTATCCCATTGTAACCATATGCCTAGGGTGAGTGTCCAAGTGTGCACTTTGTGTGCACGTTACGAAACGTTTAGTAACTAGACATTACGTGATGTCTAGTTATGTCTCTACATTATATAATGTGCAAGTTCATCAATTAGACACGTAAGTGTGCAGAAACTGCACATTTGTTTTACCAGTGAAGTGAGCGGACATTCGTACCCTACACTTTGATCTCCAGCACGGAGAAAGTCGATACGCAGTGCTTGTAAATTTACGATCTTGAATTGTAACTGTACGACACCTTCCATGGAAAGTTTTCCCGTGCCCGGTACGACAATTTTTCACAGTGTGACTCATGTGAGTGACGGTGGCGCGCCGCAGGGGCCTGCAGAGCGAGCAGCAGGCCGCGTACCAGCTGCCGCTGGACGACTTCGTCTCGCACCGCTGGGGCACGGGCGGCGTCGAGTACCCGCTGGCGCTGTACGCCAACACGCTGTCCGAGCTGCTGGCCGCGCCCGCCATGTACTGCCCGGAGAGCGCGCACTACGGCTCCGGCCTGCCCGTCAAGGCGCTCGTGGACACGGGGCCCGCGCACCACGGCGGCCCCGCCGTGCACCGGCCCTGCCCGCCCACGCTCTGCGCCGCCTTCCGCCGGCCCCAGCCCGCTGCCAAATAAAACGCCCCCTCCCCTCCCCCCTCATGGTGTTGGTCATTCTGCGAATCCCCTGTCCTGACCACACTAATGGGAGCTTACAGTGATTTTCACTGTAAGCTACAGTGCTGCAGGGTTCACCGTAGCTTACAGTGAAAATCGCCGTAAGGTTTTAAGAGTGCAGCTCTCTCTACGCGCGCCGAAACCTTTTCGCCTTCACACTGCGCGGTACGCTCGGTGCGTGCCAAGGGGGGAACGACTAAGGTAATTCGGCTGACAGGCTTTTAGTTAATCCGGTTGGAGTAATCCGGTGGGTGATCCGGGAGGTAATCCGCGGGGGTAATCTAAGGGGTAATCCTGGGGTAATCTAAGGGGTAATCCTGGGGTAATTATGGGGATAATCCGGCGGTAATCCCGCGGGTAATCCAGGGGTTATCCTATCCAAGGGGTACACCGGAGGTAATCCAGGGGGGGGGGGGGGGGTAATTCGGGTAATCAGTAATCCGGCTGATACAGAATTTGGTAGTCGTTTCCCCCTCGGTCCGTATCCTGACTCGGCTACGGCGCGCGCGTCCATCAAACCGAGCGGCACGGCGCTAGGCGCTACTTACGCCAACCGCGCTTTGAGCGTCTGCCGGGGCTAGGCAAGACTTCCTGGAGCCTGGAAGAAGAGTGTTTGTGATGCGAGAAGACCGGCCAGTCCCAAAGCCTTCTTCCCACTGCCTCCCCCCTCTCCCCCCTGACCCCTACGGGTCGAGCAATGCGAACATCTCGACCTTGAATGGACTTGTTCTGGAAGCAGTATGTCACTGTTCACACACACACAAAAAAAATCCTTTGGGATGAAGCAGGCGAGGTGAGAAATAACACGCGTGCGTGTGATCGCCGGAAAAACAAAGGTGCTCAGCAACGCCTTTCCTGGGGCGCTAAAATCAAGTGCTAAGTTTAGTGCCTTTCCTGGGGCACTAATCTTAGTGCCTTTCCAAAGGCACTGAATTTTGTCAGTGCCTTTTAAAGGTAGGACTTAGCACCTTTGTTTTTCCAGTGATAGGGTACGGCGCGGCGCGGGGCGCGGCGGCCGAGCACTGGGGGAGGGGGGAGGGGGGGGGAGTTCCCACACGATCACGCATCAGTGCGCGGTCACTGTGGTGTACGCATTGATCGCCGGAAACGGTCATAAACACTGCAGACAGATAGCGCCATGCACTTGTCGCCTCAATGGTGTCACTGCACTGCACACACACACACACGGACGGAGGGCTGCAGAAATAACACGCTGCAGTTTCAAAATGAATGATGACACACATGGCCTGGCCTATAGCCTCCTAGTCCAGCGCAGTGTTGCCAGATAAGTAGGCAATAAGTCGCCCGAACAAAGTGGAGTAAGGCGGGCTGCACTGTTAAAAGTCTGCGAAGAATCTCTTCGTAGACTTTTCACAGTGTGCCTGCTGCATCTGCGCCGCGCCTGCCTACTAGGCAACCTTTACGCACCCGTGCAGGCGCAGATACAGCCCACTTTACTGTGTTTGAGCGACTTATTGCCTACTTTTCTGGCAACACTGCAGTCCAGCTCGTGGCGTATCTCTACAGACAGGTCCCGCCCCGCCCGGCTCCGTCTGTACACCCGCCGTGGTACACATCCACTACGCGGCGGCGGCGCGGTACTCTTCCGAGGCACGCAGCGGGTCGCGGGGCGCACTGGTGGCTGGTGGCGACCCGATTGCTGAGATAAGTCCCCCCCCCCCCCCTCTCCTACTGATGACATGTCATGTCTGCAGAAACGCGCGCGCTACATATTTCTTTCATGAATAAAGATGAAGGAATACAGTAGTATCAGTGCTGCCGGAAAAGTAGGCAATAAAGCGCTCAAACAAAGCAGAGTACAGCGAGCTGCTTTACCGCCTGCCTACTAGGCAACACCGTAGCACTGGTGCGTGCATGTTGCCTGGTAGGCAGACGCAGATGCATAGCCCGCTTCGCTCCGCTGGGTTTGGGCGCTTTATTGCCTACTTTTCTGGCAGCACTGAATAGTATGTCAGTCGAAAACATTCCAGTCCGCCGCCGCGCGCCCGATGTTTCCCTACACTTGTGTGTGTTTAGGTGCGCGTGGCTCAATAAGATTGAGGCCCGAGAGAGGGAGCGTCCAGCCGACTGATTCAGAAGATCGCTCCCATGCCTCTGTCCTTGTCGCACTCATGGAGCAGCTCCATACCCTAGAGGGGACACCATCGTGAGTGCGACAAGGACAGGAGCAGGGGAGCGATGTTCAGAATCAGTCGACCGTCCAGGCCGCTGCAGGCCGGTGTCCGCGGGGCGGTGGGCTGAGAGGGCGTGGCGTAGGTGCGAAGCTGACGTCTCCGTCCACAGCCTCAGCAGACTGATTCAGAAGAGCGCTATCCTCGCTCTGTCTCTCTCGCACCTATACGGCGCGCCTCACGAGTGCGAGAGAGACATCAGAGCGAGGAGAGCGCTCTTCTGAATCAGTCTGCAGCCTACTATGCTACGGCCGGAGCCAGGCTAGGCGCCCCGAATGCGTTTGTAGCAATGACTGCTCCCGCTCGCTCGCCCCTCCCACCTCAGCCGGTACCTTCCTTCTCCTACCCACCCCCCCTCCCCACCCGCTGGCCCCCTCTTTTTTCATTCAAATAATTGTGCGCACCGGCCACGCCACGCCAGTCCACGCTCAGTCCGGCCCGGCCCGGCCCCCGCGGGAGTGTGACTATTTTTTTTGTGCTCAGTCTGGACGGAGGCTCGCCGGCAGCGGGAAGTTACAGGAGGCGAAGAGGCAGCGCGGTGCGGACGGAAAAGTTTAGCGCGACTGGACTGGACTGCAGGTGATTGTGCGTCTAGTCGTCCGCACTGCAATAGAGTACAGCGTCTGGAGCAGGGCGATAGCGGGCGCGGCGGCCGACCGCTCAGGGGCTGTGAGTGAGTGGGGCCGTCCACTAAGGGCTTCCGACATCATAAGGTGAGCGTCGATGGTCAGCAGTGTTGCCAGAAAAGTAGGCAATAAGTCGCCCAAACACAGTGGAGGAAAGCGGGCTGCATCTGCGCCTGCCTACTAGGCAGCGCCTAAACACAGGTGCGCACATGTTGCCTTGTAGGCAGGCGCAGATGCAGGATGCAGCTTGCATTACTCTTCTGTGTTTTTTGCCTACTTTTTTTGTCGACACTGACGGTCAGCGGGCCCGCTCCGCTCTGGCCCCTGTCCCCAGTCGTGTAGGCAGACTTTCGAGACCTTTATACATGTCCAATGTCCGCAGATCATGCCTGGGTCAGGGTGGTGCCCCATCCCCGCGCTGCTGGTGTTCGCAGCGGTCAGCTCCAACATCTGCGGACAGCCGGTAGTGGGACCACCGCGAGTGGAAGTCCAATTTCTCGGTAGGTACGGTGGCGGCAGCACGCGTGAGCCTGAGGGGCACTGAGCACGTACAAGGTACAAGTAAGCCGTTTGTGAAGCGGGCTGCATCAGTCCCAACCCAAAGTGAAACGCCAAATATCGATTCGATATCGAATATTTTACTCGAATCGATGGATATATGCCGTTAATGTGGACGTCGAAGAATCGATATCGATCGTCGAAATTTCATCGTTTCGATGTCGGTTCGACTTCGTCGCCGTTGAATCGACATCGATTTTGATGACATTTATCCATCGATTCGGGTAAAAATTTCGATATCGAACCCATTATGACATTTCATTTTTGGCTAGGAGTGCCCGTGGTACGCTTGCGCAGACAGACGCAGCCCGCTTCACTCACTCCCCCGTGCTGTGCATAACTCTGGACTTGGTCTTCCCCGCGCAGGCCGGGCGGACAGCTGCAGGAGCGTCTCGATCCCCGCGCTCGCCGTCTGCGCCCCGGGCCTGGTGTGCAGCCCGCGCACGGGCACCTGCGTCCCAGCGCCCGGTAGGGAAGAACTGAGGGCGGCGCGGAGGGGCGGGGCGGGGGGAGCGCGGCCAAAGCCTTGTGACTTCCCTCCCCCCTCCACCCACAGTCGCGAGAACCCTCTCTACCCCCACCCTTCCTCCCACCTCGCTCACGGCCCCCCACCACCTATTCCCCCACCACTGCTGCGCACAGCCAGTGGTTCAAGTGTGCTTGTTGCCGCGACCTTCAACGTGGCCTGTTGGTCTAGGGGTATGATTCTCGCTTCGGGTGCGAGAGGTCCCGGGTTCAAATCCCGGACAGGCCCAGACGTCTCTCCGAGACCGATTTTTTTTTCTGTCTGGCGTCGTTGTACCTGTTTCACATCTCATCCGATATATTGATACATTTCAAATTAATGGGCTTGTAAATGTGGGCTTCTTTTACAGCATCATATCAGCTTCCAAAATCAAACTGGGGAAAGAGAGCTGAAATCAAGGATACCTCATACTCAACTCTAACATACAATATATGGAGGCAAAGTAGACCGCATCAAGCTGAAGAAAAACTGTACAAGACAGCATGGTCATTAAATAAATTACCAGTGCTTTCATAGGTAAGCATACTTAATTACTTCAATGGTATTTCATTTTACAGCTAAATCATGCATCATGCCTAACTCACAAGAAATATTTTAGCATAATGTTTATTATTTGGTATGTATTCCAGAAAATACAAAGAAAGATAAATATGAGGAAAATAAGAGGACATCTTGTCAACAAAAGATATGAGAGAAACATCTCCATGGGGGAAAAGTGAAAAAGTTCAGGAGTTTTACAATTGCCCATTCATGTAACACAAAATATATAGTTCCACTTTAATTTCTTGGAAAATTAAAGGGCTTTAAAATGTCTTTATAATAACAAACAGGATAACACTAAAATAAACAATGCAATAAACAATAATGGTCCAATAAAACAAATAATAACAGAAAATCAACTCCTTTTGAAATTGAGTTATGATTGACAAGTAGATAAAGATCATTTTACATAGGTAAGGGAGCCTTAAAGTTTGTTAATGTGATTCTGCTTGGCAAGTTAGATTTACCAATAACAACACAATGTGTCTCAAATATCACAAAATAACTCATCATCATTTAAAAGAGGAGAAAGTAATTCTTCTTCCCAGGACAAAAGTCCAAGAGAAGAGATGACGATTTTCAGAATTAATGCAGCAGTTACATCTAAAATTGTACATTTCCAATCCTGTTAATCTGAGGACAAGACTGGTCGAAAATCTGGAAGAAGTTGCTGAACCTTATTTCTCCAAATCATTTTTCGCCGCTCCTTTTCTCTCTCCATTTGAGCTATTTGAGGGTATTTCCTCCATTGACTTAAGCATTTTCGTAATAGCACACTAAAATAAAAAGAAAATTCTTCCTTATTACATGCACATAAACACAAGAAGAAAAATATGTAAACATAAATAAAATAAATGTGAGGCATAATTTAAAAACGGCTGTACCTGGAAAAATGAGAATCAGCCTTGGCTAATTTCTCAGCCTCAATCTCTTGTTGATCAAGGGTGATTTTGAGCCACAAATGAAAATAATGATCTTGAAGACGAAAGTCATGCATGTCTACAGCCACTTGCATACACTTGGTTGTCTCTTGCATCTCCTACAAAAACAACACTTGTTAAACATGGCATAAGAAATAAGTACACAACAGAATGCATTGATATAAATACCAGTTTCAGAGCATTGAAGCAGCGTTGCAGTAAATTAAAACAGAAGAAATTGTCTGCATAATCTAATTTTGTGGTAAGTTTTATTTCCACTTCTTTCCTCCATACTTGAAATGAGTTTTTCATCAGACATCTTTCATAGAAAGCATCAGCAATATTTTCTTGCCCTTTTCTCATGGTCACCAACTTTTTAAATGCAAGAAAGACATTTTTTAGTCTTCTGTTTCTGCAAAATTGATCAGCTTTCCGTTCCAACCCAATATACTTTTCTCTTTCTTTTCGAGCTACTTCCCTCATTTCCCTTTCTTTTCTTCTGATTTCTCGAGCCTCTTCATTCTTTCTTCTCAGAGCTTCTTCTTCTTCTTCGCGTTTTTTTTCTTCCAATTCCTTTAACTTTTTTTTTCGTGCTTCCTCAAACTGTTTTCTTCGCTCTTGGGCCAGAAGCTTTTTCTGTTTTTGTTCCATTGCTCGTTGTTCCATACGCAAGACAAAGTCATTTCCAGGCGAAAGATCTACTAATGACAGAGATGACTGAAGAGACTTTGCTTGTGCTTTTACTTTCACATTGCAATGTCCCATTACTTCATTCAAAGCTCTATAAGTTTGGATTTGAGACTTTTCATTCTCCAGACGTAGTTGAGAGAGTTTGAGATCATCAATTTGCCTCTTCTGCTCATCAAGCTTTGCTTTTTGGTGAGAGATAAGTTCTTTGTGAGCTTTCAGTCGGTGCTGATAAGACCCGCTTATTGCTCTTCTGGACTTAAAATCTGATTGCTCTAATTTATCCTCTCTAACATCATTAACAGATTTAGAAAATCGAGAAGTGCTATTATATTCGCTATTTGTAGGTTTGGGTCTGCTTTCCTTGTGTTTTTGAAGAGTTTGCAGAACTTGCATTATTTTTTCTTCTCTTGTCAATGACGAATTCATATGGGTGGATCTTAAACCACTATCTCTTGTTTTCTCTTGCTTTGATTTTGAGAAATCAGTCTCTTCAAATTTTGTATTGGGTGAAACACAATTTTTTGTCATCCACTTGGCATACATCTTACTCATACTTTCCAGTTTGTTCTGATCTCCTCTCTTGGATCCAATGGCAGGAGGCAAAGTATTACCATTGTTAAAAGGCTTCTCAATTACTGTTTTATTAACTTTGGCCGTCTCCATTTCTTTGTGACTCTTTGACGGGGTGTTCCATTCATTAATACTTACTTCACTTCTTTGTATGAGAGTTGTTTCTGAAATATCATGGGAGCCAATGCCTTCAACCCAGTCCCCTATCTGAACAAGACTACTGTCACATTGAGCGTCAAGGGATTTTTCTGATGAGCTGACAGCAGAATGGCCATGTTCTTTATGCCCACACCCATTAATAGGACTTGAATGTCTGATGTGAGCTGTTCCTTCATTTATTACTCGATTTCTTTCAGATTCAATATATTTCTCATGAATTCTTTCAAAAACTGAGTTCTGATAATCTGAAATTCGACAAGGTATAGGGTTGTGAAGAATAATTTCATGTTCCTCCAATTTGTTGCCTGCTATTGACAGTTTTGGAGGATTTTGGGAAGCTCTAAGTTCCTGATGATCATAATTATCAATTACTTTTATTGCTTTGTCGTTTGGGTTTTTCTTTTTAGACTTTCCTTGACTTAGGGATATTTTATCCTCTGTCACTTCAAGTTTGTAGAGGCTGTTATCATTTTGGTGGTAAATACTTGTATTATGGCCCTGATTCATTTTTCTTGGTCTTTTTTTTGAACTAGGGAAAGCAATTCTTTCCAATCTCTGATTCATTTTTCGAAGACTCTTTATATGGCTTTGGAATCTATCAACTTCCTCATCAACAATTTTGTTTTGAAAACTCATACTTTTGTTAGCCTTGTCTTCCTTCTTCAGATTTCTGGAATTTAAGCAATGTGTTAGGAAAGTATTAGCGGTATTGAAATGATGTTAAAATAAACTGCTCCTCACCGCTTGGCTTCCATCATTATTGCAGAATGAGGTTGCTGTGGTTTTGTGGAGTACAGTGAAGAACGGATAGTCTACAAAATATACGAAAGTGACTGTTAGCAAAAATCAAGGCAAGTAAATTGAGAATCATCACAGCGTTGGCTGAGCACCTTATCATGGCGGAGATCACTCAATAGGCCATGATCTATCACTCCAGGGTAATCCAGTTCTTTCAAAACAACCATATTACGGTGTCCGATTACATTTGTCTCCAAAAGTTCCTCGACAAGAGCACTGCTCCAGTTTGACGCCGATCCAGAGCCAGAACATTCTGCTGTTTGTGAAAGCTCTCTCTCGCCCCAGGCCCATCTTCCTCTGCCTGCTGCACCCTTACTACCCATTCGGTTAGAATGGCGTTAACATAAATGGTTGCAATCTTTCACATACTCAAATCAAGCATCCGGAAGAAAAGACATGAAATATGAATTGAAAATAAGATAATTCAGCACAAAGAAAAGACAATATGAAGGTTATGTTTTGGTAGATTTGTTTGTGTACACAAGCTCGTTGCTAAGGGGTTGCTAAGGCCTGATTTCCCCTCCCCTCCCCCTTTTCAGCTACAGCTGTCGTCTGCTAGGTCAACCAGTGGCCTGGTTTCTATAAGTTTCATGTTTTCTAACAGATTTGGGTCCCCGCGACAGTTTTCTGTTGCCAACAATGCCCGTTTGCATCAAACAGCATAGTTGTCCATCGTGTCACAAGAGATTTTCAGATCAGGATCGTCTTAGAAACCACCTGGGCAGAGCTCATGGCTCTGAGGGATCCAGGACAATAAAATGCAATGTTTGTTTTAAGTGTTTCCTCAACACTGCTGCACTTGGTAGTCACCTGAGAACCCATATAGGTAGGATAAATGCTATTCATTAATTAACATTTAGAATTACTCTTCATAATGAGGCGAGTGTTGTTGTTTTCAGATCAGGAATATCCTTGGGAATGTTTGATCTGTCAGGAGACTTGTTGCAGTCGTGAAAATTTAAAAGGGCACATCGCTAGCCACTCCAGGGATGGTCTCTTTCCATGCCCATCATGTATTAAGGTAACAAGAATTGTCACTGTCTGTTTCAGAACATAAAATCCTTGTAGATAGATGTGTCTATGTTTTACATATGGAATAATTTTCTATAATGTTGCAGATATTTTCTGGGTATTTTAGTCTTAAGAAACATATAATTAAAACACATAAGGGATCAGGTATTCAGTGTTCACTGTGCGATTCTTTCTGTCGCGATGCACAGATTTATAAAAAACATATGCTTCGGTAAATTAGAAACAAAATTAACCTTAATTGTTCTCATGTGATCCAAATTATTTATCACTAATACCTTAATCCTCATTGCAGACATTCTGAACAGAAACAGCATCCATGTGGTCATTGCAAGAAACAATTCACTCGAGGTGACAAACTAAAGGAGCATATTAAAAGAGTGCATGAATGTGAATTGTCAGAGGAGGCTGGAAAAACTTTGGAAGAAAAACTACGGGTAAATCAAAACCTTAAATAGAAAAAAATATCAATTCGAGATGGACTTAGTTTAAGTTTTAATAATACCATTGTAACTCAATGTTTCTAGCAAAGAAAAGTATCGTCTGAAACAAGAATTGAAAGGAAGCTTCAAGACTTAAATGCACAGTACTTGTTCAAGTGCGAGCCTTGCCTTTTGGGTTTCAAGCGACGAGGCATGCTTGTCAACCACATTGCCAAACATCACCCTAACATCACTCTTGATGAGGTTCCTGAACTAAATCTTCCTATTGTAACCACCACCAGAGACTTTTTTTGTCACCTCTGTGAAAAGGTAATTTTTCAAACAGCTTGAAACTTTTCAGCAAAGTTTAAAAGTAGTAAAATGACTTTCTTTGGTAATGTCAGGTTTACAAAAGCAATGCTAAGCGAAAGGCTCACATAATGAAATTTCACTCTGAGGCTGTCAAGGTAATAATACTTTTCACTTGCTGATTTAGTGCTATCTTTATCGCTATTAGTGTCACTTGATATTTTGTAATCTTTGTTTAATCAGGAGGGTAAGCAGTTGACAGATATCTCCTTTGGACAACCTGCTGGAACAGTTGCCAAGAAACCAGAGCGTTGCCCATGGTGTCACAAGCAGTACGCAGCTAATGCAAAATTGTTACAACATATGCGTAGCAAACACCCAGACAAGTCAAATGATGAGGTATGTGAAAAATCAAAAATGGTTTCAAAATTCATTTAATATTTTTCTAAATATTTTATCTTGCACATTGCAGCTTCGCAAAAGAGGAAAATCTGCAGTGATTAACACACACAGTGCCTCAGGAAACCTCTATGAATATTATGATGTTGAAAAAAACAATTCAGTCACATCAGATGAATCTAGTATCAATATTGATTCGTGTGGAACAGATATGTTTATCATTCAACCAGCAAATATTGAAACAAGTGCACAGTTTTCAGAAATAAAAGAGGGAGAAACAATTCCAACATTTACAACAAATGAAGACGATGAGCTCACTTTAGCAGGTATGCTATGAACAAGATAATAGTTTGCTGTTCTTTGTTGTTGTAGATTTCACTACGAAATTGATGTTTTACAGTGTGCCTAATGATGTCACACCCTGACTTCATGCAATTTGATGCACCGGAAGGTGATGTTTCAACTAAGGATGATATACTAAATATTGATTTGAACCAAACTGGGGCATGTGGTGGAGAAGTTAAAATGTTTGAAGAAACATCCCTGACCAAAGAGGATGCTAATCTTCTCATGGCAGGTAATTCAATTATTGAAAGTCTGATTTTAGTTTAAGGATTCAGTCTGTGCTACATATTTATTAATGTATTGCTCTCATATAATTTTCCCAGAGTGGTTGGTTGACTTACAGTCCGGCCCACCCTACAGTGAAAATAATTTCCCTTTAATACAGAGAGGTGATGAGCTCATTGATGAGCTGAAAGATAATGTCATTTTTGAGGTATGATTAGAGAAGTTTAGTCAGTTATCTGAAAGGGTACAACTGAATCAATTATTTGATCTAATTTATTTTTCTGATTGCAGAGCATTCAAAATATGCAAGGTTTATTGGATGAAGGTGATCTAAAGATCAAACCATTTGTTGAGGCCGATTATGAATTGTACGGCACAAATCTCTCACTGACAACAGCTCAGACACCACCTCCACAGATTGTTGATTGTCCTTATCCACCTCATTGAGGATATTTAAGGAAAGAAAATTGGTCTGAAATTGAAGTTTTACTCATTCAACTGGAAAAGTCGATTGAGTACTGGCAGTTTGTCTGTCTTGAGAATGAATTTTGTTGCATGGGTTGGAACCTAGCAGCATTGAGTTCAATGAAAATCTCAACTTTTTGTGGATAACATTTTTCCCGCTTGAGATTTTCTTTTTATTGGAGGAAGGATACTTGGTAATACTAGTCATGCAAGTCATGCTAGTCACTTCAATAACCTTCCTCCCCTCTTATTGAGAGGTTTAAGTGTTGTTGAAAAAAGTGTATTGTCAAAATCCAATTGAGCATGGAGAAATACCCTGGGCATTAATGAATTGCCTCTGATCTTTATGATCATTTAATAATTGTTTCAATTGGTGGAGCTCTTGAAACATTTGCTGTTTTAATTGTTTGAATATAAAGCTTGTCAGGTCAGATAGACTTGTTTGGCGTGACATTTACAGGAAAAAGAGAAAGGTTTTGTGTAGTATTGGATGTGCTGTCATTGTTGTTTAAAAACTGGAAAATATTAGAGTTTGTTGTGGTAAAGAAGATTACTTGTTGGATAACAGTATAAGTCCAGGACAGGTTTAAATAAATTGTCATTGATAAAGCTGTTACCTATGATAGAATTGAAATATTTTCTGAGAAGTGATATAAAATGGTCTGATTTTTTCAGAGAGCTATAAGAATTTATAGATTCAAGTGGTGCTCTTGTTGAATTATCTTTCTCCTGAAAGTGGAGTTTTATTGTAAGTTGATTGTTGCCCTTAGAGGTGGTTGATATTATTGAAATTTGTATACTGACATGAATACAGAATACCAATTACTGTTAGTTTTTTCCTTGTGTTGTTTCATACAACTAAAAGTTGCTTGTTGTGTAAGGGCTATAAGTCCATTTCAGAATTAGCGAATGTTTGTGATAATGAAAAACATAAATTAAATTTGTTTTTGTCAGTGGTGATTTGTATTTGAAAAAACACATTTATGATGTATATTAACAATATGTAGTTGCCTAAAAATTCCAGCATATAAAGAAAGGAGTTTTTCATTGATTTGTGCCAAACATGATTTATACTATATAAGACTATATGTATTTCATTCGAAGGGGAACTACTACAATTGTAAAAACTTAAGTTTGCAAAGAATCATTCATATTTTAAATCAAGACTAAGTGAGAATTTTACATCAGATGGGCTGTAGTTCAGCTCTGGTAGTAACATATTAGTGAGAATCACTGAAAGTGGGTTGGTTGTATGTTGATGTCAGAGCCTGAGGAGGTGAAAACCCAGTTTGTAATGGTTTTGTGCAGTGGTACAGAACTTTTTCTTAGACATAGCTGGCACCAAGTTAAAAGTTTGATTTCAGAGTTTCTTGAATTATTTATATATCATATTAAGAATATCTGTTACCAAAAATAGATTCATGTTAGTGAGATGTAGTTTTCAATGTCATTTCTGTGTGAAGATTTAGATTTCTGAATTTGTCTTTATTGTTAAAAATTACTTAATAGTATTTGTGTGTTTAAACCAATGGTGCTTGATGTAGAAATCAGTTGCTAGGATACAGACTAGTGTGAAAAAAGTAAATGAAAATAAATCCAATTCAAAAGTTTGGAATCAACATTCATTTCGTCAAGTTTTATGTCTTACGTCAATACGAAAATACAAATATGAAATAATCTACAATCTGCTCATATGCTGAGAAGAAAAACAATCAGTAACATAAAATATTATTTTTCAGTAAAAATTAATGAAAGACACAGGTGGCATCATGTGCAAAAGAGATCAAATTCAACAATGGCAGAAAGTTATTTCTTCACAATTTCCACAAATCACTTCAATTATCTTACCATGAATATTATTACTAGAAACACTAGGTGGCTTGATGGCCCCAGAAATGAAAAGTGAAATCAACATGAAATCACTTGGCATGCTTTTAAAGAAGCACATAAAAGCAAACAAAATATAGGTAAGGCACTTCAAAGTTTCAAAGAAAGGCTTCACTGACAGAGCTAGACGAACGGGAACACTGCTTCCTAACATATTAAAAAGAAAAATGTCTTTTAGGAAAAGTCTTTGTATGGATGAACGTAAAAGGCCCGTGCAAACAGATACAAAGACAACACTCACTGAGGGTATCCTCATGAGGGGACAACAGAATTTGTGAGAAAATAGATTTCCTATTTTAAACTCAAAATGTTGTCTTGAGATCAAGAACTTCACTGAGATGTTCCACAAATCAGTGCTTGTAGATTTTGACAACACATTTGGAAGAATTGATAGCTAGACTGATTAGGTAGAGTACCTACGTACATTATGAGGGGCAAAAAAAAGTTGACAAGGGGTTAAAATCCCAACAACGACATGAATTAGACAAACGATAAAAGAATGCCTTTACAAATTGTTAGGTTGCAAAAAGGAAAAGCAGTTCTCATTCATTACCACAAAATAGTCTCCCTGTATTGATCAGCCACATCTTTTGATTAAGAGCAAATTTTTGATATGCCCAATAAAATAAAGTCCACACTTATTGAAAAAGATTTTGAGCAGACATCTCTTACATACCAAGGTTGAGTGTAGTATTCATAGATTCGGACAAATTTCATAGCATGGTCATCGTATAAAAATGGAGCTTAACTAGATATTGAGATCGCTGATATAGTATTTACTGTGGGACAGGTTAGAGATGACTGAAAATACCCACAGTCAATTGAGATCCTACTAAAATAGAAGCTTAACACTTGATTTTTGAATGAAATTTCACAAATAAATTCTCATTCTATAAAAGAAACACAAACACAACACTCCATATATACTTCATGAATATTTAAAACATTTCATTTAAATGCAATCACTTGTGAAGACAATGCTCCTTGACAAATTACTTACATTATGCAAACATATACACATTGATCTACTTACCCATAAAGTAATAATGCAACACAAATCGTAATATAACGTTGAATAATTACAGTAACAAGAAAATGAGTTACTTTCATGAAAATTCAAAGTAAACTGATGACAAGCAAAAGCTGGAACACAACCTGCTGATGCTAATGAGATGTTAACTATCATGTTACAGAATTCTTAACAAGTTGCTCTATTTATTTAATGCAGAGCGCTATAATAACGGAATTTATACTTTACATATCACATTTAGATCATTTTTTAATTACTCTCAAAAGGCTTTTCTATATTATCAATTATCATTAAAAACAGCAACAAAAATAGAACAGAGAGACAAATGTTAACATTTCACTAAAACATAGAACCCTGGAAACCAATCACTATATTAATTTAATTAATATACCGGGCACAGCTGAACAGCAGAAAACCCATGAGTAATGGGATCAAAAGAACAATTGGACCTTTTAGGTAATGTTCTTGAGTTAAAGAATCATAAACTTACCAAACATTCAATGCAAATAAACCAAATGGACAAAATCTATAGAGTCACTGGTTTATTTTAGATCAGATTTCATGAAGGCAGTGCTAAAATAACTGGCTAACATCCTCCAGCAGGGCAGTGTTTAAGTAGAAAATTCAAGCTGAAATCTGACAACCAGGACTTAACCCAGAATGAAACATAAATTGCATGTGTAAAGAGATTTTCAACACTAATAAACATTGAACAAAAAGGCAGTTTTAGGAATCCTAGAGAGCAACCAATATGGCACACCTTGGAGTTGAAGTGCTGGAGTATGTAACAAATAACCAGCACTATAAGCCGCAATAAAATATCCCATTCATTAAAAAAACAAAGAGAAAGAAATCACAGCTACAGCTGAATAACCTAAGTGAGATCTCAATTGAGCACCACCCTAAATGCATACTATACATTAGAAATAAAAAACAAAACTAGTCAAGATATTATTTGTCTCACTGATTCACATTTAGCTAAAGCTTGTTATGTGCATGTTATGTTTAAATAAAGTAAAAATTAGTCACTGAGGGCCCACAAGACTTTCTTTGTGCTGGCTTGAGATTTAAATTTAAGTTGTTACCAAACATTTCCAGTGCAGTCCTCTGGACAGCAATGTTACCTCAGCATTTGAAAAGTGCAAGCAGATAAAGTCAAATATTTGAAAAGATTTGCTTAGCAATAATAAATGATAGGAGCTTGTGATAGTTACTAAGAGGAAGGTTGTATCAATGTGATCACTACTTGAGTTCATTAACACATTAACATATAACAAGCAGCTGTTAAGTCAAATCTGATAAGCCAAAATTAAAGCAGGTGGCTTGGAAAATAGAAACCCAGCTATGCCGATATAAACTTTTTCGGTGAGTATTTTCTTTCACATTAATAAAAATAGGGCACTCTTCAAGATAAAAGGACCAAAACTCATTTAACTAGATAAAAAAAATTATACTTAAAATCTGTAATCTATGATTAAATATATTTGATAAACAATATCAGATAAAAAAAATTATCACTAGATACTGGTAGATCACAAAAGTCTACCAAATCTTAACAACGACAAGATAAGTAGGTTATGGCCATTGCAGCTGATTTTAATGAAAACTGGCCACTATTAATTTCAAAGTAAGTCAATAGAGAACAGTGCACCCAGTGGAGAGCTAATTCATTCACTGTACATAATACAAGATAAATCAGGGTCTTCCTTCATTACAGTTCGGAGCCTCAAGGAAAGATTAGGCTGAATGGTCAACCGCAAATGATTGAGTAAACATTAGGCAGGCAAATATCACAAATTATGAAGAAATTTGGTCTTATAACCTTTTACGTATGACCAAAGGAATGCAAGAACAGTATCTCACCACAAGGAAGTAAAAGAATCAAAGCAGCAGATCATATAAACCGGTATCATACGTACGAATTTTAAAAGAGAAATAAAAATAGATAAAATCTAGGATATTTAAAATTTAGGGCAGCATAGGAGAAACCCATATTGTAGGACAAATGTCAATTAAATTTGAAGAAGATTCATTCGGTCTGCTCAATTTTCATGGCACCTACCGTTGCTTGGGTGCGTTTGCGTTTCCAGCACTCTGGGTGAAGTCTCTTTCGTTCATGAGAGAGTGCTTTAGCCTCCGATATAAATACTTCTTTTTCATCTGCTGGCAGTTGACGCCATGCCTCACCAAGGATAACACTCACAAACCTAAAAGTACAAACAATTAGAAAAAATAGAAATTACTTTGAATTTGATTTAAATAAGATTCATATTTAAATTATATTATATTTAAATGAAGGGTTTACCTATTGTCTTTTCCAGGATGCATTCGAATCAATTTTAAGCGGTGTTGTTTGGCAAACAGCATAAAAGCGTTCATAGGTCTTTTAGGCCTGTCTGGATCTAAGGGCACTTTGGTTGCTTTAGAGGAAGGTTTATCCGTAGTTTGTTGTGAAGTAGTTCCTTTTTGCTTTGAAGTTTTGCCTGATTTAGAAGATTGAGATGATGTTGGCTGGTTAGGTTGTTGAGATTTTAATTGGGAAGGCTGATGAGGATGTTGAGTTTTCATAGTTGGTGTGTTTGGAGGAGAGAGTATAAGAGAGCTTGGAGTAGGAAGGGAGGAACCCAGTTCTTCAGGTGAAAAGCTAAACCTAAAAAAAATACAATAAAGTTTTAAAATGAATCCTATGATTGAAATATGCTCATCTATGTATATTATATTTAACTTACCTCTTAAACTTTTCACATATACCAGGAGAAGAAACTGAAGGCATCTTTGGTGGCACAGGGCAAGTGTCACCACATTCTAAATGCTGACACTGAATTCCATACTGACGAAGAACTAAATCAGGGCATACTGCACACCAGCCTGTAAAATTAAAAAGCAAATTAGAAAAATGGCTTATAGGTTGACTTTAAGACAGAAAGGTAGAAGTAAGGTTCACTTTTACAAGCATGATAAGAGATGTAATTACCTCTCTCAACAACCAGAAATGTGTGATAGGAGTAGCAAGTAGCAACAAGCTTGAAGTCCATAGCAACAGCTGGACTTCCTGAAGAGAAGGAAATTTCTACTACACCAACAGGGTTCTCTAACGGACTGATACATTGAACACGGAGTGGTCCAAGCCTTTCTGGTGTTAAAAACTGAAGGTCGTTACACTGATGTACCTCTTCAGCTCGCAATGTAATTTCTGAGTTATTGATAGAAAATCTGAGAAGAGTGCCTGAAAAGAAGAAAGTTAACATTTGAGAAATTCAGAAATGTTCCATTTTAGACCTAAAAAGAATAAATTAGTTAACTTACCCAGTTGAAAACAATGCCAAACTGGGTATGGCCATGGAAGTCGCCAGGGATCACTTTCATACATTAAGCTAGGCACTGACGATAGGGGTAGTGAGTGAGTATGTCGGAGGTCTTCTTGACTACTACCCAATGATGATGGGGCAGGACTTAGCAGGGCAGAAGGGGATCCATTCAACCAATGAGACGACATCATTGAAGGTGATGGTAAAAAGGGGCTCCATGGTGAAATATGATGACGTGAGAATTGCTGATGACTTGTGCTGAGGTGTTGAGGCTCCATCAAACCATTTGAGTGAGGAGAATTAGGATGTGACGAACTTGTGATAAGAGGCGAAGCAACCTCAGAGCGTGTTGATGAAACAACTGAGGAGTCCTGAGGGCTTTCCGTTTCTCTCTCAGGAAATCCTTTCGGAGTTGGAGGGAGGGATAAATTGAGAGGAGGGCTTGACGCTTCCTCAAGAGATCTTTCTTGTTTAAACAGTGCAGGGAAGAATTTGAGAACTGTGGCTGGTGCAGACAATGGTCCAGTGTCTACAGCGTCAGGTACACTGTGAGCCCTGATTTTAAAACAGAATTAGATGCATGTACACTTTTATATAAATATTGCTAGAATGTTATAACTACCAAATCATGTATTCCATAAAGTAAAATTACCTTTTCCTAAATGGCAGGTTCTTTTGCATCAGAGGACTATGTGGACCTGTTGCAAGTATTGCAAACTCTTTGAGTGTGGTTGAAATACCCACAGGCAATGGTTCAGACTGATCACTGTTATTCAGGTTTAAAGGAGGAGGGATAGGCTTCGGTCTCTTCATGTTGGTCTTGACTGACAAATCCTTTGGTTTAAAATCTATATCAGCAGTTGAAACATTGCAGTTATCCTCTTCTCCTGAGATTAAACTACCATCTGTTGACTGGTTACAGCTGAGATCCATCATGGTTGCAGAACTTTCCATAATTTTCATAGACGAGAGATATATTTCTGCAAGTATAATACGCAAACAGTTTATAAAATGATGAGACACATTATTTCAACTGGTATCAGAGAACAAGCACATGAACAACGTCAAAGCAGCATGATACGGACATAGTAAGTTTAGATAGTACATCACATAATGATAAACGAGTGATGCCAAATGATGACTCATAAAGCCTCACTCTTTAGGGATCAAGAACAAAGCAAGAAAAAGTGAGGTTATGTACACATGCATGCTTTTGCCCTCAAGAAAAGCCTATTATGAGCAAGAAATTTTTCCCCAGTAAAGTTAATGGCCCAGATTGAACGAAATGCGTACATGGTGATCGCTTACAGGCGAAAAAGACGAACAATTTTCTGAAAGCGAATCAACTTCAACAGGTTGTTGTTGTTTACCCCGTTTGCAAACAAACGCACACCTTGCTATGAATGAGACCCCAACGTAGGCCCTCCACAAGAACCTTAAATACGTTTGCATAAAATTCAGCTACGCCAGACTACATTTTGGAAGTGATTAAGCATCACAGCAAGCGTTGCTTTTCTCGAAAAGAGAATATCCTCAAGGCCCACCCATAACTAGCTGCTTATCACCCTTCCTCCGTGCCAACACCTCTCGCGTCCAGCCGCCTGGCCTGGCAGGTGAGTACTCACCATTGTAGGCACGCAGCCATCAACGTCTACCAAACTTCTCGACGAATCCAACTTCTCAGATCATGGTTGCGAATTTGGCCCAGACACAACCAACTTCGCGATTCAATGATTTCCGAATGAGCTGCGGTGTGATTGTTGGAGACGTCTTGAAGCTCTGAGCCTCAGCTCTTTGTTTACCATGATAACAGGAGTACCAACCGTTCAACAGGTGTCGCTAGTGTCGCCAAAGTTGAATCCGAAATACTTTTCTACCTTCAAAAGTAAATATCTTTGTTCTCACGCGAAAAAAAAAAAAATTAAATTTTAAACGTACAAGTCCGTCACGCGAGTGAAGAGAGTCGTATATTTTTATTTCTACAATTAAAATGGGAAAGAAAAAAACTTGGTGCAGCAGGTAGAGAGAAAAAGAAAAGAAGGCGCGGCCAGCGCAGTATGATGCACCTGATCTGTTTCCCCTTCCTCTCCCCCCGCTCCATCCGTCCCGTCCTCGCCTCAGCTCGCCCTCGCCTTCGCCACTGCACCGCGCAGCACTGCGCCTCTCTCCTCTCCCTCTCTCCTCTTTTCCTCTCCGCTCCGATGTCGATGGAATTGTTAGCCTTGGGGCTTCACAGCGAAACGCGACTTTTGTACGAGCGCGCGGAGCGGAGCGGAGCGCGGCGGCTGACGACGCGTTTCCTCGGCCTGGAGGCCATTTAATTTATATATTTTTATACCCCAACAGTATCTACTGTTACAATATAAAAAATATCACAACTAATAAAAAATCAAATCCAAAGAGAAAGAATTATAGCGAGTTTGACATTTGTGGCCTTTGCTTTCCTCGAGAAAATCCAGACAAGTCGGGCCCGTGACTCTATCCTTCGCCCCTCACTCACAGAGTCTAGTCAGAGTGACAGCAGTAGCCACAGCTCGTCAGCCCGCGGGGACCCCCAGCCCAGCCCAGGGGCCTAGCCGCCTAGCCCAGCCCCTACGCTATTTACTTCGGGGATGAGATTTCGTGGCCTTGATGAGTGGTTCCTCATCCACTTACTCCGGCGCACAGAGGAGTCGACGGCGGAGAAGAAGCGTGGAGGAAGAAGGCAGTAGGTGGAGAAGGCAGAGGAGAGGACAGGGCAGAGGAGAGAGGAGCGGAGTAGCAGGCGAGGGGCGCAAATATTACATTGTCGAAATGACGGCGGCGGCAAGAAAATTAGCCGCAACTAAGAGGGTATGCGGCCAAGTGATGCGATATTTCCGCCACAAAATTGAGGTATGATCACGTTGTCGGGCGGCGCGGCCCGGCGCGGCTCACCGGAGGGGATGGAGGAGGGCGCTCCGACGGGCAGGGGAGGGGACCATACCCCCTCCCCCTGTCGCAAGGGGGTGGGCACGGGCATCGCTAGGGGTGGCTCTCTATATAAACAGCGCCGAGAGCAAGGCAAACACACAGTCCGCTGGCAACAAGTGCTGATCGTCACAGCCTTCTCCGCCTTCCCCACGCAGCAGCCCGCACCACCACCCGTGTGACCATCAGGTAAGAGCGGTAAACACGCTTGCCCCCGCCCCGCCCCGCCCCGCCCCGCTGGCCAGGCCCAACGCCCCCGCCGCGCCGCGCGGCCCCGGCCCGGCCCGGCCCCGCTGCCCACACGGCCCTTCCTGTGGGTACACGCCCCCCAGCCTGGGGGTTGAAGGGTCACGGGGTGGTCGCTCAAGTTCGGTGTAAACGTTACAGAACGCCATAGTGAAGCCACGCGCCCCGCCTCAGTCCTCCACGAGTGAATATGCCACAGATCACTGTTCTGCTACACTGGGAAAATTTTTTCATGACTGGCGCAATACTTTTGTTTAGTACTCCCTCCCTGAGAGGAATTTGAACCCTGACAGTCATCGTGACATCAAAATGGTCCCTTATTTTGACGGCTTCTATGACTCTCCTTAATGCCATTCTGACCGCGATTCGAGGTTTTGAGTCAGATCAGGGTCACAATGACATCAAGCGGCACAGTCACAGAAGACATCAAAGTAAGGGACCATTTTTACGGCATGCTGACAACCAGTGCCCACATTCCATCCTTGGAGCTGGGAATTAAACGTTCCTTGACCAGCTCCAAAAAATTTGGTGCCAGGAGAATAGTACTTATGGGGGCATTAAACAATAGTGTGATAGTCAAGAAAATATTATCTCAGTGTAGTACACGGCTGACAAAAATTACAAGTGACTTGTCAGAGCAGTCTGACGGTCCGGCCCCAGCCCCGGCACACGTACACCCAGAAAACTGTGTTCTTAATTTTTCAGTGCACTGGAAAAACAAAGGTGCTGAGTCCTACCTTTAAAAGGGACTAACAAAATTTAGTGCCTTTCGAAAGGCACTAAGATTTAGTGCCCCAGGAAAGGCACTAAATTTTGTTAGTGCCTTTTAAAGGTAGGACTTAGCATCTTTAGCTGACCATCTGCGTATACTCCATACAAATTTAGTGCCTTTGCAAAGGCACGAAGATTTAGTGCCCCAGGAAAGGCACTAAACTTAGCATTTGATTTTAGTGCCCCAGGAAAGGCGTTGCTTAGCACCTTTGTTTTTCCAGTGTGTTCTTAAAGTTTTATGAACATTTCGCTTGAGTAAAGCGCATTTTGTCATAAAACTAAGTTAAATTTCTGAAATCAAGACCACTGTTCTAAAAACTTGAAGGCAATGTTCTTGAATAATGATTTTTGGGGTGTAGCTGACCACGTCTTTCCCCTGCCCGTGATCCCAGCACCATGCAGCTCCGCACGCTCGTCGCCGTCCTCCTGCTCAGCGCCCTGGTGCTGCTGGCCGGCCCCGCCGCCGCCACCTTCCGCAAGCCGCCCTTCAACGGCAGCATCTTCGGCAAGCGCGGCGCCCCGGACCAGGCGCGGTCCATGGCGGGTGAGTGCGTGCGTGGCCTGCTCGAATAAAAAGCTTGCGGTGATTTTCACTGTCAGGTACTGAATACGGGGAACTCTGAGTGTCACTGTAAGCTAGCTGCGGTGATGCACCCTGATTAACTGTAGCTTACAGTGACATTCGCCGTAGCTTACAGTGACATTCGCCGTAGCTTACAGTGACATTCCCCGTAGCTTACAGTGACATCCCCCGTAGCTTACAGTGACATTCGCCGTAGCTTACAATGACATTCGCCGTAGCTTACAGTGACATTCGCCGTAGCTTAGCTTACAGTGACATTCACCGTAGCTTACAGTGACCTTCACCGTAGCTTACAGTGACCTTCACCGTAGCTTACAGTATCACCGTAAGATTTTTAGAGTGTGGCCGCTGTGCCGCAGCGGGCAGTATGGGGATTCCGCGCAAAGTCTCTCTGTCCTTGTCACACTCGAATGGTACTGCCATAAGGAGCGAGAGAGAGGACACTATAGCTAACACTGTGCGGAATCACCCTACAGGGGCTGGGGAGGGGAGGAGAGAGGAGTGATTCCCGACAGCGTCCTGGTGTCTCTGTCCTTGTCGCACCTGTGGGGTACCGGCACCACGAGTGAGTGAGAGAGAGAGAGAGAGAGCTAGAGGGCGCGACGGCCTGGACGCTCGGCTCGGGGAGGGGCTGCAGTTATGTTGACGCCGTTCCTTTGTTCCAGAAGTGGATACCACGGCCAACACGATGAACGCACTGTGCGCGGTCGCCACGGAGGCCTGCAACGGCTGGTACTCGGCCGATAACTAAGGTCCAGGTCAGTCCAGCGACACTTAAATATAAACAATATATTTTGTTCTTGTTTATTTTCCATCCCGAACTATTTTTGGTTCATTGGAGTGGAGGGTTGGGCTGGACGAGTGCTGTGAACACTTGGTGAAAACCCACGCCCCGCACCCAGAAAATGGTTTCCTTGAATTAGTGGAGAGTCCCTTAGTTTAATAGAAAAGTTTTTCCATGGATAATATGATACAAGTTTTACTTTAACCTAAGGGATTCTTCTTTACTCCATAAGAATTTCTCATTTGTCTCAGTCTCAGTGGAATTCCATTGAGTCAGGAGAAAAATTCTATCATAGTTTCCATTCCGTAAATTCCGTTAAATAAATAGAATCGTTTTCTCGGTGCGCGCCCCGCCCCGTGCCCCCCGCACCGCCCCCACACACTCCGCGCCCCGCACACTCCACGCCGTGCGCCCCGCGCCCCGCGCCCGGCGGCGCGGCGGGTTAAAGGGGCCAAGGCTCGGGGCTGGGGCTGAGGCGGGGCGGGGCGGGGCGGGGTGGGGCGGGGCGGGGCTGTGGCGTGCCCCTGCCTGCCAGCCTACACAGTAGACCTCGCTGCAGCCTGCAGCCCACGCAGGACGTGGTGCATGGCACGTAGCACAGTCCAGGCGGACGGCGTGCTTCCGTATCCGTCTCCGGCCTGTCGACTTATTCCGACGATCGCTCCTGTTACCTCCCTCCTTGTCGCTCCTATGGCGGCGTGCCCTATGCTTGACGTGGAAGTGTCCCATGAGTGCGACAAGGACAGAGGTATGAGAGCGATCTTCGGAATAAGTCGGCAGGTTCAGCTGCGGGGGACGGGGACGGACTGGGAGTGGCGGAGGGGGGGGGGGGGGGCACCTACACCCAGAGTGCGCGGAAGTGCAGCAGGCTGCGGCTGTCCGTCCCTGGTGCTCGTGATAACACTCAAATGTGTAGTGTACCGCAGTAACACGTTCTGGAAAGTGTGATGGCAAAACTCGCGTCTGATTGGGGCCCGCGCAGCCGCAGCTGTCTCCCCTCCCCTCCCACTCCCACTCTCGCTCGCGCAGTCCCCGCGCCGGGACCGACCGCGCTCCCTTTTAGCGCCACCTAGGCCCATTATTATTCGACCTTTTACGCCTTTCGCATCAGTCTGGCGCGGAAGAGGCGGTATATGGGGAGGGGGGAAGGGAGGGAGAGAGAGAGGAGAGCGAGAGAGGAGAGAGAGAGAGAGGAGAGAGAGAGAGAGAGGAGGGAGAGAGGAGAGAGAGAGGAGAGAGAGAGGATAAGGTGGGGGCTCCTTGCCCTGCGCCACCGGCCGAGCGTGGGCAGCGCGTTGCGGGGTTCCTCCGAGGGTGCAACCACTCCCCATCCTAGTGTACACAGGATTTCTTCCGATTGCACAAGACTTCTCTGAGATTTCATGAGATTTCACAAGATTTATCTCAGATTTCATGACTTTTCATAAGATTTCACAAGATTTCAATGAGATTTCGTGAGATTTCTCAGCTGGATTGCCAAGGATCTCTTCGCGATTTCCGAAGATTTCATCGAGATTTCTGAGAATCTCATCGAAATTTCTGAGGATTTCATCGAAAATTTCCGCAGGTTCGTACACAGGATTTCACGAGTGGTTGCCCCCTCGGGGGCCTCTCCCCGGCCCGGCCCGGCCCGGGCGGACAGGCACGGGGCACGAGCGAGCTGCCCGCCTCGCCCTCCAGCCTCCCGCACCTCTAAAAGCCACAGCCACCCTTTCTTTTTTTCCCCGCCGCTGCCCCTGCCGCACGGCTAAGGCACCACGTTCCCCGCGAAACAAACAAACCACCCTCGATCCCCGCTCCCCCGCCCCTCCCTCATTGGGAGACGACGAGCTCGCAGCACATACGTCGCGTAGGGGGATAATTTTAAGTGGTGCTGGCGTGGCGGCCCGGGTTCCGGCCGCGCCCCGCCCTGCCACCCTGACTGGCGCTAATGGGCGCCGGTGGTGGCGGGGGGGGGGGGGGGGGGGGTGGGGGGGGGGGGGGAGGGGCTGAGAGATGGAGGAAGAGAGAGGCGCTGTGCAGAGGGTGGTCCGGAGAAAGAGAGATGCAGGGGGAAAAATTGAGGTGGGGCGTGCGGGGGGGGGGTGCGACGCGCAGCCCTGACACCTTTCATTACCCTCAGCATGACATGGGTCGGGGAGGCTCGTGGGGGGGAGGGGGGGGAGGGGGAGGGGGAGGGGGGGCCCTTTGGTAAGTGCGCACGAACGTGACGTGAGAGCTCCGCAAAAAGGCCCTTTTACGCTTCGGACATACCGGCACACTCATACATTCTTTCTTTCAGCAGGGCCAATAAGCCCGTTTTATTTTTACAAAAGCATTACCAACTACTCTGCCGCCGTGCCATGGCGGGGCCGGGCCGGGCCGGGTCGTGCGGGGCGGGATGTGAAGTAGGTCAGTCCGCACGCCGTACAAGCTGTTGCCCTGCCCTGCCCTGCCCTGCCCTGCCCTGCCCTGCCCTGCCCTGCCCTGCCCTGCCCTGCCCTGCCCTGCCCTGCCCTGCCCTGCCCTGCCCTGCCCTGCCCCTGTCTGGTCGCGAGCGCGCGCCGCGGTGCGGGTGCATGCCGCGTACACGGCGTACAGGCCTTGTACTGGGGTGCCCCTGCCCACCCCCCTACCCCTGTCCCCTACCCACCCCGTCTGCTAGCAGAAGTCTCACTTTTCTTTCCAAATGATAACATCAAAAATATTGTTAACTCTTTAACCCCTAAAACAAAACATCTTCAAGGCGTTGCCTCTTTCGTTTCCTTATGGAATAAATCATTGCAGCACCGGAAAAACAAAGGTGCAAACGCCTTTACCGGGGCGCTAAAATCAAGTGCTAAGTTTAGTGCCTTTCAAAAGGCACTGAATTTTGTTAGTGCCTTTTAAAGGTAGGACTTAGCACCTTTGTTTTTCCAGTGAAATAACCCTCGAATCCAGACACTTTCCCTTGCTTGTTAGTTGTTAGTGAGAATGTTTTACCTCCCTCTCTTAATTACGCGAGATATTTTTTTACCCTCGCTCTATTGGAGTAAGGATTTTTTAGCCTTACTTTAATTGAGCAAGAATCCTTATTTTATTTGGGGGGAGGTCACAAAATTCTTTCTCAAATAGAGCGAGTAAAAAGTCTCACTCTGTAAAGAGTAATAAAATTACCCTCAAATTCTCACCGGTACAGGAGCGAGAATCATGACTCCTAGAAATTCAGTGATCTGCGGACTGGCCGTGTCCGTTCCCAGATAATCACTGTGAAAAGGATCTTCGTAAAGTTACAACATTTTTCGTAATTTTTGATTTACAAATGAAGTTGTAAATTTACGACCGGTTTCGTATATTTACGAAAGCCTATTTGTGCTTGTTTAAGAACGACAAGTCGATACCAAGTGTCTTTTCAATTTTGTAATTTTACAAATTGATATCGTCACTTAACGACTGATATCGTCTCTTAACGTGGAAAATTTTCTCGTAACCTTTTTTTTTCTACTTTTCTCGCAGGGTTCGTCACCTCGCCCGAGACGCATCCTCTGTACGTGGACGACATCATCATGGGATCGACGCGGCCGCCCTCGCCCTCTCCGCCGGGGGGCCCGGCCCTCGCCGACAGCAATACCCTGCGGCCCTTTTTTACTTCGTTCCTGATCTTCACCACCGCCGAGAGGGACGCATAGATTGGCAAGAAAACATATAGCAATTGTAATTCGACTCGCTAGGTCCACAGAGACACCCGCCCCCTCAACCCTTCAAATCCCTTTTCGAGAAAACCTCAAACATGACCGATTTGTAACCGAATGTAGAACGCCCCCCACCCCGAAACCTGTATCTAGATGCCGTGAAGGTGGTCCATAGAGTGCGGAAGGCTGTAAGATGCTATGTTGGACACGATCATGACGATTTGCTAGGAAGCAGGACGAGAAATGCTTCATTTCCCGACCACCTTTATATGCAACCATCTCCAGTGTGCTTGTAGTTATGTGTATCATCCGCTTGAAATTTATTCCAATAAAATGAGACTTTAGAGAGAGTGTGCCGGCTATTTCTTACACGCTACCGCCCCATCTGACCTTTTTCACTGGCCTACAGGTCGACGCACGTTAAAACCGTGTGAGGCTGAGGTAAACACTGAAAATCAACGAATCCTGGATCTCGCTCCTATACGGGCGAGAATTCGAGAGTAATTTCATTACTCGCTGGAGAGTACATGAGAAAGAATTTTGTGATCTCACCCGAATAAAGTGAGAATTCTTGCTTAAAATAAAGTGAGGCTCAGAAATCCTGCTTACTCACACAGATCGAGGCTAAAAATATCTCGCTCAAATAGAGTGAGGTTTAAAATTCTCACCCTAAATAAGCAAGGAAAAGTGTCCTTTCCCTTTTCGGGCGAGAATCTGGATTCGAGGATTTGCAGTGAAAGTGCGTCTACACTCTTCAAGTCTATGGACTTTTTCTGTGGAACTTTTTGTCCATAGATTCAATGACGAGTCACTTTTCACCAATAAGCCCAGGCGTCCAGGTGCGGCTGCCACCTGCACTTGTTCGCGGGCGATGTCGCCCGGCGATGCGGGGTAGCACAGGAGGGGGCAGGGGAGGGCGAGGGCGGGTGGGGGAGGGCGGGGGCGGCGCGGGGGCGGCGCGGGGGCGGCGCGGGGCAGGACGATGACACGCACGAAACGCAGACGCCTGCATATAAGCCCCCGCGCCTGCGAGTGCAGGCCCAGTGTCACCCGCTTCCCTGTAGTGTTCAGGTACGTAACCTACCCGCGCGGGTGGGTCGTTATATATACTTATTTTCAAACGACCCTTCTTTTTTTTAAAAAAAATAATGGTTACAATGATGTTGCATTACTCTGCTAAAGAGAAAATATCCCTAATTAGTCGAGGTATTTTTAAGGTATTAAAGGTACCACGTGCTAAAAGATTGCAACTTTAAGGGCCCGCGCCCGCGCACCCACGCAGCACCAGCCCCGCGCCCTTGACCCCGCAGCGTCATCCGCCCACCTCATCCACCCCCTGGTCCTGCCCGCGCCCGCAGGCTGGTTCCGAACAGTACTGTCCTCTCTCTCGCTCCTTATGGCCGCGTGCCCCCACGAGTGCGACAAGGACAGAGAGAGAAGAAACCACTGTGCGGAATCACCCTGCCGGAGCGGCGCGGCGCGGCGCTGTCTAGAGGACCCGCAAGGAGGTGGCCGATGGCTGTTTGCCCGGCCCGGCCCCGCCCCGCCCCGCCCCGCCCCGCCCCGCCCCGCCCCGCCCCGCCCCGCCCCGCCCCGCCCCGGTCGGCCGCGCTTCGTGCTGGAGAGCGGGTTGCCGCAGTGTGTCGTCACACGCTGTTTTCCCGGATCCTCAGGACGCCCCCCCCTCCCCCCGGACACCCACGGCCCCAATATCACTGCTCCATATCACATCGAGTCAGTCGCAGCCGCAGCCCCACGCCCCGCGACCGGCTGCCCACCTCCGCGCGTTCATGAGCGTCCTGCCCGCGGCAGGGACCGGTCACCGCGCCGCCAGCAGGCAGTAGCGAGTGGCCCAGTGCATCAGGCGACGACCGGAGACAAACATCTGCCCCGTTTATAATCATTATTAGTTTCATTTCGCACCGGGAGTCGAACCCGCGACGATGACGGTGTCATGTACTCTGCTGCAGCCCAACATGGCCGGCCGAGGGAGCGCAGCTCCCCGCCCCGACATGGTGCACGTGCTGGGTAAGTCTCGCCGCCAGGAACAAAGGCACGCGCTTTACAATATTTTTATTTCCTTTCAAGGGAAAAATATGCAGTCATTAATTACCTGAGTGATAAAAAAAGGAAAAATTACCGATATAGTCTAAAGAAAAATCAAGTCTTTGCGGCGAACAACAAGACTGCATACCTCACGAGAGGCACTTCACTATACATTCAAGAGTACACTGATTTTTCTAAATTTTGCTGATATTCTTGATTTTTTTTCCTGATTTTTTTTTGTTTTGTTTTTGCTGATTTTTTCCTTGACTTTTATTTGATTTTTTGAAGAGTTTACAATGTTTTTTTTTTTTTTATAGTGAAGTACCCCTCGACACCTCACGTACACCGCGTACCCTAACTCTCTGGCAACACTGCCCTGGTCCCCGCCGGCCCGGGCGCGGCCGGTCCCCGCAGAGCGGAGCGCCTGGGCCCGGCGCGATACCCGGCCGCCGCGCGCGCCCGTCCGGCGGGCTGCCTACCCTCCGGCTCACAGGGGCTCACGCGGCCTGCTCCGTTGCGTTGCAGGCGTGGCGGTCGCCCTCTGCTCGTTGCTGCTGGCGGCGTGCGCCGCCCCCGAGCCGCGGCCGGAGCCGGAGCAGCCCGAGCAGGCCGTCACCCGCCAGCGCCGCAGCGACGACTACGACAACATGGACAACTTCCTGATGGGCTCGAGCGACTACGACAACTTCTTCCTCAAGACGGCCAAGTCCGTCCCGAGGATCGGGCGGCGGAGCAGCGCGGCGGCCCCCGAGGAGGACCAGGAGCCCGTGAGCATCCCGAGGTGTAGAGCTAGACGGGGTGGTCCGCACAGGGACACTGTCATTTTAAAGGTCACACATGTGACCGTTAATCGGCGACACATCGATGTGTCGCCGAATTTGGAAACTTCCCTATTTTGTGACCTTTTTTCGGCGACACTTGCGTATGACATTTTTTTTCGGCGACAATTTCGGCGCCAAAAGCTCCGCGCGTGACCGTAAAACAGTGACATTATCCATCACTGTTCCGGCCACACGCGGAACTTTTGGCGCCAAAATTGTCGCCGAAAGAAAAGGTCACACGTAAGTGTCGCCGAAAAAAGGTCACAAATTAGGGAAGTTTCCTTTTGGGATGTGTCGCTACAAAAGGACACAAATTTGTCGCCCCTTGAGTTACAGTAGAGTCACCCGGAGAACCAGATAGTTGATAGAATCTGCTAAGGCAGCTAATATTATTAGCTAAGGCCACACTAGCTAATGCATTAGCTATTTTGGCCAATCTTTTTTTTTTGTGCGGATACGAGATCCTCGCGTCAGACGGTCGGTCCGATCATTCTTTTTTTTTCCCTGGGTGCGACAGATGCACGTGGACCGGCGCAGCACGGACGCCAACGAGCTGGTGCCGAGCTACGCCAACGGCTACGACCACTTCTTCCTCAAGGCCTCCAAGTCGGTGCCGCGCATCGGCAAGCGCAACGATGAGTTCTTCATGAAGACGGCCAAGTCCGTGCCGCGGATCGGGCGCCGCTCCGGGGACGGGCCGGACAACTTCCTGCTCAAGGTGCGGTCCGGGCCGTGGGAGGGTTCACCCAGAAAATTGTACCTTTGATTCAACGAATTTTCCGTTAAAAAACGCTTCCGTTGTTCCTAAGGAAATTTTGTACATGATCTAAAGAAAATTCCGTTAATACAACGAACTTTGACTTTATATTAAAACAATTTTCTTTAGATCATGTGCAAAATTTCCTTAGGAACAACGGAAGCGTTTTTTAACGGAAAATTCGTTAAATCAAAGGTACAATTTTCTGGGTGTGGGGAAAGAGGTGACCGGCAAAACAAGTACTTTTCCACATACACACTAAACCCTTATGCACTTTGTTGTGCCTTGCATGATTTTAAGCAACCATAACTATGCACAATTTTTTCTGCATAACTATGCTGAACACTGTCCTTCATGCACAAATTAGTGCATAATTATGTACAATGTGTGCAGAGCTATGCGCATACAATTTTGAGCATAACTATGGTTGTATATAATCGTGCATAACGATGTAAAAATCATGCATAAGGGTTTAGTGTGTAGTTTTTACCATCGTCCCTCCCTCACTGTGAAAAATATCTTTGTAGATAAACGATAAAGTTTGTAAGTTACAATTTACGAAATATGTTGTAAATTTACAACGCACCTTTTTCGCTCGTGAACGAATTTTAAGCCGGTGCGTAGTGCTTGTTATTCTACGATTTTCAATTCTAATTTTACGACTGCACTTCGTGGAAAATTTTCCCGTAAACCTACGACAATTGTCGCGGTGCTAGGTCACCCACGAGTGGTCGGGTCGCACGGGGAGAAAAGACTTGCGGTAGCAGCACACCTCATTGCCAATACAGCGCCTACAATTTCTGTCTTTGCTAGGGCAGCAAAAATATTACTGTCATAGCGATCGCTCTGCAGGCTCTGCGAGCACTGTCACTTATGTAGTTTGCTGTAGCAGCTACTTTTCTTGCTGATGCTGCAAACCTGAGTTCACTGTAAACACTGTAGGTACTTTTAATGCCAGATTATGGCATTATTTTTTAATCGCCAAATTTTGGCCTCTTTCTAAAGGAATGCCAATAATTTTCGGCTACTTTTAATGCCGAATTACGGCCTTCCTGTGGAACGTGCCAATATTTGGCATTCAAAGTGGCCACAGCATTTACAATGCTAGCAATACATCTCCGTGCGAGTGCGCCTCTGTGTTTGGTTTAAATATAACAATCCGCTCTCGCCTCGCAGGGCCGGGAGCAGAGCGACTTCCTGAAGACCGCGGGCGAGCCCCGCCTGCGGCGCGCCGAGCTGGCGGAGGCGCCGCAGCCGCGCGGCCCCGGGCACCGCGTGGAGAGGCGCTCCCGCGCGCCGGCGCCGGTCGAGGACGCCGAGTGGCCGGCGCACGGCGCCCTGGGCGGCAACGACGCCGTCCTGGGCCGCCAGCACGCCCCGCACCGCATCCAGCGCCGCAACTTCGACGAGCTGATGGCCAAGGCCGCCAAGACGGTGCCCAGGATGGGCAAGCGGAGGCACCCGGCACTCGTAAGTCCCGCACCTGAGCAGCCCCGGCCCGGCCGCGCCCTGCCTGAGGGGCCGTTTGGGTAATCCGGGAGGAGTAATCCGAGGGAATTTGACGTGATCCGGAGTAATCTAGGGGTCATCGGAGGTAATCTAGGGGTAATCCGAGGTAATCCAGGTGCAATCCGAATGGGTAATCCGAGGTAATCTATGGGTAATCCGAGGTAGGGACCCTCTCTGTGAGAGATGCGCTGGCTGACCTTCTGATTGGCTCGGAGTAAACTGGGGAAACACCCGCCCGGTTGGAGGCTAGAATGGAGGGGCCTGCAGCCGCCGGGGCCCCCGTACCATAGTCTCGCATGGGGAGGAACCCCTAGTTTACTCTGGAGGTCCGGCGTGCGCATCTCTGACAGAGAGGGTCCCTAATCCGAGGTAATTCAGGGGTAATCTGAGGAAATCGGAGGTAATCCAGGAGTAATCCAGGTACACACTAAACCCTTATGCACTTTGTTGTGCATAAGCCTTGCAGGATTTTAAGCAACCATAACTATGCACAATTTTTTCTGCATAACTATGCTTAACTCTGTCCCTTATGTACAAATTTGTGCATAATTATGTACAATTTGTGCATAGTTATGCATACAAATTTGTGCATAACTATGGTTGTATAAAATCGTGCATAACGATGCAAAAATCATGCATAAGGGTTTAGTGTGTACTCAGTAATCCGATAGTCGTTTCCCCTTCACCGCGCCCCCAACTGACTCGTGTGTACCGCAGGACGAGGTCGGTGACTGGGGCACGGAGCAGCAGTGGCCGTGGTTCCGCCAGCAGGACACGCAGCCCGGGCCCTACAAGCGCGTCCCGAACCCCGCCGACTTCATCGACCTGAGCCGTAAGCCAGCGTATTACACTGCAAGCTCTAGAGTGTGAATGTGGCACACTTGTAGGTGTGTGAAGGTGGATTTCTTTTCGCACACTTCAACAACACTGGTAAAACTACGGCGTAGTTGTATGCTTGAGTCTAAAGCCCACTCTAGGGCTTTACTCGAGTCAAGCTTGGAATGAAGCATAGAGTAGAAATTTCCCCCCGTACATTTAGATGAGCCTATTACGCTTCATTTCAAGCGTAAACTCAGTACGCTTGAGGAAAGGGGATTCTACTACGCTTCAGTTTTACCAGTGAAAGAAAGAAGTGCTCCTAGTGATTTTACTCATAACGTGTGAGCACAAGTAGAATGGAAATTCACTGCACTTGGGTTACCAGAGTAGTCTCACTATACTCGACACCCAGAAAAAATGATTTTGTTCTCAAAACAAACATTTATTTAATATAACAATTTCTTTTGTTGTCAAAACTAAAAGTTTGTTGAGGGAACAAAGCTTTTGGTACTACAACAAAAAGTTTGCAAGGGGGGGCAATCTGTTAGTTATGGGATTTTGTCACAACAGATTGTTGCCCCAACAAACATTTTATTGTAGTAACAGAAACTTGGTTTCCCCAACACATTTTTAGTTCCCGAAACAATTTTTGTTGTTGTTGTTTATATTTACAAACAAAATCCTATTTACCGTGCAGTACCCGGCCTGGGCGGGCCCTGTTAACCTCTGCTCTGCTGCTCCCCGCAGAGGTGCCGTGGGAGTCCTTGGACCAGGCGCTGCGCCAGGCGGAGGCGCGCCGCGGCCTCAGGGACGACGACAAGCGCCTGCACGACGTGATGCTCCTCGAGGGCGACAAGGGCGAGGACGGCGACAAGTGGGCGTACAGCGTGGCGGACAAGAAGGACCGGGGCAGCAAGGAGCTGGAGGAGGTGCGCTACCAGCCGGACGTCAACAGAAGGAAGTGAGCCCGCGGCCGTACGTCTCGTTGTTTTAAAAGTTATTGATTTTATTTATTGAATAGTTGTAAGGTTATCGTAAACGAATAACGGAGGAGCTCCAAAACACTGATTGAGGGTGGGGGTGGGGACACGCCGTGGCTGGAGTCTGCCCCCTCACTCTCCCTGACTCTCGAGTACTTTCCGGTGCCTTTGGTTTCTTGGGTTTTCCTATTCTTCCCGGTTCGGGCAAGGGCAAGACAATAAGTAGTAGACAATACACCGCAGACAATACGCGTAAATGGCAGGCAACGTACTCACGTCTGCTGTATATTTTTGTTACTAAATGACTGTAAGTTCCTTTTTGAGATAATAATTCGGAAAAAGACGCTTCACGACGCAGTCCATCACGGGATCCGGCGGCGCGCCCGCGTCATGGGGCTCTGGTCGCGCGGACGCACTATACGTGAGGCCGTGGGCTCGGCCGCTGGACATGGCTCCGGCGCTACTCCACGCGCCGAGCGCGCGGCAGTACCCCCCGCTACCGACAGAGCGCAGCACTGGGCTGGGCCAGGTGGCGCGAAACTGTGACACGTGTGTGTGTGTACACGTGTGTCTTCCAAATGTGTAAAACCCGAGGAGTACGTGGAAGAATTTGTGCAAACATTTTGAGTTCTCTGTGGGATTTCCTTCTACTTTTATCATACCGTAATGGTTACTACATGCGCGCATCGGTGGTGATAGTAAATGCAAAAGGCATCCGTCGACATGAACCTAGCCGCAGAAAGGAAATTTAACTGAATTTTTATTTAAGTTGATGTTGGACTGGAAATAAAATTAGTAGAACTGACAAGTGTCAAAGACTTTTCTTTACCCCAACATCAGTACTATTCTTAGTCAATAATACAAGACCGAATGAGTGGAAACAACCGTGCGCATCTTTTATCAATTTCCCATACTGTTTGCAGTGAGGCAGGCAGGCCGGCACTCGCGGCTGCTTTACGGTCGCTGGATCCTTATCACTGCGAATAACGTGTAATCAAGCTATCAGCAGCCGCACCGGCACGAGCCGCACCCGCCGGGCCGGCCCAGCTGTGCGGCTCGGCACGCGCTTATTGAAAATTTCATTCACACTATGGCAATATTTTAATGTGACGTAATTCGCGTTACGCATAGAGGAAGGATTCGTTGTTATACGGCAGGATCGGCAAACTAAAACACTGCTACTTGGAGCAAGCGCTCGTTATAGCAGACGACGCGCGTCCAGGCGTCGTGACTTTCCATTGTTCTGCGCGGCTGGACAGAGATAATCTGTATAAACCAGAGAGAGAGAGAAAAAATCATAAAAGCGGAAACTAGGATTCACTTACTGCCGATTTGATACGCAGCGCACGGCGCGGCGCGGCGCGGCCTGGCCGCAGAGATAGCAGCCCATATGCGTGGCCGAGCGGCCGATGGTAACCGTTGATACATGCAGAGAGTCTGCCGCGATAATTAACCAATTAATTCGTTCCATTACATTCTAGCCATTATCCCATTACTGATGGTGTCAGATGAATTGCACTCACACGCGTTTTGCTAACAGAATGATGCTGCAGGCATAACTGTTTATGTACTTAAGAGTGAAATGGTTATCGCATTAGAAGCGAGAGAGAGAGAAGGGGGGGGGGGGGGAGTGAATGTGGCCTTGAGGGTGTATACGTCACACCTTAATTTGACGGTAGCCAACCGCGGAAGCGAGACCGCCATAGTTGAGTTTCGGGTTTGGGACCATGTTCTGAAATCACATGGTTTGAGTGTATTATTGCCCTGACAAAAAAAAAAGAAAACATCTTTTCAAAACTAGTAATATTTTTGACCCACTTCGACGATCTGATTTCTCGTACGTCAGTCACAGGTCTTTCCTGTCTGCTTCCTGCTAAACCGGCCGATGCGAGCAGCAAGGATGGCAAGCAGTGTGGCCTCTCCCCTCACCGGTCGGTCGGACGTGCACATCGTCGCCGCATGTGGTTTCAGCCACAATCGTTATTCGCACGACGTACACGTCCCTATCGTTATTCACACGTCCGTTTTGACCGCACGGCACGGCGTCCGCCCACGTGGCTCGAGAGGCGGTGTATTCGCACGTCCGCACGCCCACGTGGATACGCTCTGCGCAACTGTACACGTGCTCGCGGGGCACACCGTGTCACCGCAAGGTCGCCGCGTTGTATATCTCCAGCTCACTGCCTTTTCCCCCTCTCTCCCCTCCCTCCCCCCCCCGCCCCCGTAATAACGTTATCCGCAGGTGACCACGTGACACGCGTCGTTATACGCACGTCCGTCAATGCAGCCTTTTTGTGAGCGAGTGAGTGTGTATACGCGTCCTGTCCCGTCCCGTCCCGTCCAGCGCTGGACGAGAGCCACGGTATGCAAATGCCTTGTGAATAAAACATGGCCCGTATTTCCCTACGCTAAGGCGGTCGGTAGCGGTAGGCTCGGCTCCAATACACTGCAGGCAGGCCCAGGACGACGCCGTGCACGAAAGCACGTAACGCTGCGCCCTGCCCGCCCCGCCCACGACCGCACCGTCGCGCGGGGCGGGGGCCTCGTCCACGGAGTGCCGGGGACGGCGCGGGGGGCCTGGGGGCGCAGGGCGGCACGGCACGGGGGCGTCGCAGCGTGAGAGGACGACGTGTCGAAATGCCCGGCGGGGCGGGCCGCTCCCTGAGCCCGGCCCGTCCCGCCCCGCCCCGCCCCGCCACGCCCCGCCCCGCGCGCGAGCAAAGTGTAGTGATTTTGTACACCCCTGTTGTCTTCCGCTACCGCCTCGCCTGCCTGCCGCACGCATTTCGCAAAAGCATTTTGTAAAATAATAAAAAATAATAGGGAAAGGTGTCGGGGACGGCAGCCCTACTACCCTTCCCAAGGAAACCAATATTTTAGCGAAAAATCTATGCTGTAAAATAAAATTTTATTTTTTTCTTTAAAGAAACGAGATTTATTCCAGTTTGAGCTCCTCGGGCGACTTCGCGCCTCGCTCGCAGTGAGATGTCTACGGTATACTTAAACGCCTCCACCTACCCCGTCAGCCTGACCTGCTGTCTGTCCCTCCCCCGCGCCACACACACACACACACACACACACACACACAATTTTCAGCAACGCGGAAACACATCGTATTATTAGATGCGGGCGACATGCCCGGGCGCGGCGGCGTGAATGCTCACTGCGCGGCCACGGCGCCGCCGGCTAGAGGTGGAAACACGGTCGTTTTATTTTTCACACTCCTCGACAGCAGAGCTCCCCCGCTGCTGGTGCCGCTCCGCCCCCTCGACGGCCTGCGCCAGGCCGGCCCGCTTGTAGTCGTCCAGTTCGGCCTGCAGACTGGTTCAGAAGAGCGCTCTCCTCGCTCTGTCTCTCTCGCACCTATGCGGCGCGCCTCATGAGTGCGAGAGAGACAGAGCGAGGAGAGCGCTCTTCTGAATCAGTCTGCTGGACGGGGCGGGGACCAGTGTGGCGAGGCGGGGCAGGGGCACGTCCCGTAGGATCGCCGTAACTCTGCACAGCAGTGCGGCGCGGCGCCCCCTGCGCGCGCCCTGCACCCGCCCCAGGGCCCCCGGGCCTTGGGGCCGTACCGCCGAGCCGGGGCGGGGCGGGGCGGGGCGGGGCGGGACGGCGCGCCGCGGCGCCTTTCCCAGAAGCCATAAAGCCTGGAGCCCAACGTCCGTCCGTACATGGCAGAACATGGCGGCCAGGCGGCCCTTCCCTCCCCTTCTACAGGGAGCCGAGGGCGGGGCGGGGCGGGGTGGGGCGGGGCGGGGCAGGGCGGGGCGGGGTGGGGCGGGGCAGGGCAGGGCGGGGCTCTTCCCGCGAGCACGGCCGCGATGGCCAGCGGCCAGCCCTTACCGGCCGCAGCCTCCTCCACGAGCAGAGAGACCAACAGCTTCATTGTAGGAGCCGCGCGGGCCGCCGCCCCCAATGGGTTATCAGAGAGGACGTAGCAGTACTGCGGGTCTGCCTACCCGCTGCAGCCGTCAGGCGCCGTGGCCCCTCGGGTTGGCAGACTGTTTTGTGTTCTCTGCACTGTCAAAATGAATCGCTATGTGACGATAAACATTGCGACGAATTATTATTCGTCACTAGGGCTTAGATGAAACAGTCATCACATCACATGCATCATCCGTCACACTGTTATGAACTATATTGGTCATTCAACATAAATGAACAATTCATCGACTCATTTATCTCCAAGCACATGTCCAGAAATGTTCTTAGGACGGGGTAAGGTTGTTTGCCTACTTACAGGTGCGAAGTATTGCCGTTTGCCACCTTCATCTGGCCTACCTTGTACCCAAGTAGGAGGTAATTATCCCCATTACCACCCCCTGTTTACCTCACCCCTTGTGACGAAGCTTTCAAGAGAAAAAATTAGCACTGACTTTGCCGTAACGTGACGATTTAATGTTTTTCAGTGTGAAATCCGGGTACAGCGTGTTGAGCGCGAGGGACGGCGCGCGGCTGCCACAATGACCTATACGGTCCCTAAGCGACAGAAAATATGAGAAAACTATCAGCCAATACGCTACTGTGTCAATGTTCATGCCATAGCGCGATTGTATTGAGGTTGTAGTAGACGCCCCGTTTCGCAAAATGACACTTCTGAAAAGTAACGGTAGCTGCTACTGTCGGCCGGAGGACTATAACATACCGTCGTGTGTGAGTGTGTGTGTGTAAGGAACATGAACCATCGCATCGCCCCCCGGCCACTGCAGAGAACAATAACATAAGCTGCCGTAAAGAGAGAGAAGGAGAGAGCGAGATGAGTGTGAGAGTTCGTATGTGTGAGAAGTGAGAGGGAGAGAGAGAGAGAGAAAGAAGAAAGGCACGGCACTATGAGTCTTGAGGCGGGCAGTACGTACCTTATTCTGCCCTGGTCGGTACTAAAGCAACAAGGGTTATATTATCGGGTAACGCGGAGGCTGGGGCCACTGTGGGGCAGTACGGGGCGGGCGGGGCCGGGCCGGGCGGGGCCCGGCGGGGTGATTTGGTGGCAAGTATGTTGCAGCTTGGCTCAAGGTGGATCTCACAACTTTACTGTTTACGAACTTAGAAGAAAAAAAAATTAACGAAATAATATTAAGCGTCAATCTTTGAGAGCAGTTACATATTTTAAACGTTCTCAATTATTATTAATATTTGCCCAATCTATTTCTTAAAAGTTTCTAGAGATTTTTTTTTTTTTGGAAAAATGTCACTGAGCTTATTTATGAAAATTAAGTCTCCTGGAAACTTGGCTCCGTCTAGACGCGTTGGGTAATATGGAGCTGGAGTGAGGAATGCTGAACTGGATATCATAACTCATCTGACCCGTTCGGTCCAGAGCGCGGCTCGGCTCAGCAGCTGGTCCCAGACCAGCCCCGGCCCCGGCCCCGGCCCCGGCCCCGGCCCCGGCCCCGGCCCCGGCCCCGGCCAGCACAACCGGCGGGTACGGCAGAGGCCAGGGTCCCTCCGTCCCGCCGCGCCACGGCGGCCGTGGTGGGAGCCAGCCGTGGGGATGGGATAGCCAGCCAGCCCGGCCGGGAGGAGTGGTCCCTTCTAAAGTCATATTTGGATCACCTCCACGATCCCCTCCATAGGATGACCTCGGTCCGGTCCGGCCCCGGCCCGGCCCCGGCCCGGGGCCCAAAAGCCTCAGCCGTGTTCCTCCTCTCGCTCTCTAACCTCGACCACGGGCGCTCTTGGGTTTCCAACGCGCCATGTTCCCTCTTCCCCCTCTCTCTTTCTCTCTCTCTCACTCTCACACACACGCGCGCGCGCGCGCTCCCGCACGCACACACTCCCGGCCCGACCGCTCTACATCACCTGGACGTTATCTGGGGGCCGCGGCGCGGTGCGGCGGTAGCAGCGCCACGCCCCCCGCACCGCATCGTACCCGCCCCGCCCCGCCCCGCCCCACCTCACCCCGCCCGAGCGCCCTGACACTTGGTTTATGCCCTGATACAGCATGTTGAGCACTGCCTGTCCCTCTCCCCCTCCTCCTCCCCCTCCTCCTCCTCCTCCTCCTCCTCCTCCTCCTCCTCCCCTCCTCCTCCTCCTCCTCCTCCTCCTACTCCTCCTCCTCCTCCTCCTCCTCCTCCTCCCTCGCACCGGACATCCCCTTGGAAGGGCGGCTCGAAAGCGTCCGCAAACGCCTCCTCATACGACTCAGGCCGGCACTCTCTTTTAATTAAGGGCTGTAAATGTTGTTCACGACGACGCCGAATGTGAAAGAGAAAAGAGATGGGACGCTTCTCCATGTGAGAGAAAGAGGGAGAAGGAGAGAGAGAGAGAGAGAGAGAGAGAGAGAGAGAGAGAGAGAGAGAGAGAGAGAGAGAGAGAGAGAGAGAGAGAGAGAGAGAGAGAGAGAGAGAGAGAGAGGCCCAACGAGCTCGCTGCCTGTGTGGGCCCGAGCCCTGCCGCCGGACCTGTTCCTGCCCCCAACATGTTCATGTTCGGCGAGTAGTTTTTCGGGGCGTTATTCGCGATACTGCGGGTAGGCAGCGCAGCTTGGTAAAAACTCTTGCTGATTTTTTGAAGAAAAAGGGAAAACTTTGAGGGACTTCCATAATTGAGGGAACCTCCTCAGATTTTGAGGAATTCTCCTCCAAAAAATGTGGGGATTTCCCTCAAGTTTTGAGGAGGCACCCTAAAAATATGAGGAGGTTCCCTCAAATTATGGGAGTTACTGAAAGTTTTCCCTTCTTCCTCAGAAAATCAGTCATTGTTTTGACGGTGCAGGCCCACCCGCTCCGTGCGCCAAAGCAAATAAAGGACTTTCCTACTGCGCCCTGCCCTGCGCCCGCCCCGCCGGGCCGCTGACGGGTTATCTTTACTGCAGCGGGCGTGGCCTGGTCACCAAGTTTACTGCTGTTTATCAAGTTGAAAGAAATAAATTGAAGCAGAAAATATGGCTATAGCGAAAGAAAATAAGAATAATGCCAACTGTTTATTTTTTTTTCTGCGCAGCAAGTGCGAGATGGAGAGGGTGGGGCGTAAAGAACGTCCCATTAGGTAATACGTGGTCGAACAGGGGTGTCCGAGGTGCTCTGCGTTGCGTGGCGGGGTGGGGCGGGGCGGGGCGGGGTGGGGCGGGGCCCGCGAGGGGTGTGAAGAGCTGGGTGGGGGTCCGGCCGCGCCCGCCCCGCCCCGCCCCGCCCCGCCCCGCCCCGCCCCGCCCCGTTGCGTGTCTAGGGGTGGCGGGGGTGTGTCCCCCTGTCCATATCTCTCCCCCTTGCTGTCACACGGAAGGGCGGGCGCTGGAGGGTGAGGAGAGGGGTGTGTGTGTGCGCGCGCGCGCTCCCGTAGGGCACGGCGGCCACACGCGGCTTGCGCCCTCCGCCCTCCTAAAACGATCCGACCTCTCAGCAGTTCTGTCTCAGTCCACGGGGCCGTGCTTGGTTTACTTACCTAGACAAGGGAGAGACGGAGGATGTAATCGACCACGACGGCCTCACGAACATCCTGACCTGGCGGCCTGACGCGCCGCGCCGCGCCGCACGCACGCCGCGCCATATTCCTGCGAGAAAAAAATATATTTTTTAAAAAATATAATCATACTGCGACACACTCGAGTGACTTATGGACATGATTTTAAATTTGCCAATAATAGTGAGAAGGGAAACTGTCCCTGGCCAGGCGCCTCTGGCCAGGAGAGTGGCTGCCCTGCATAGCACGCCGGGGGTGGAGGGGGACGGCCTGGCCCCTGGCCACCACGGCCATCATGGCCACTTACTACCCTCTCTTGACCCGTTGCCCTGCCGCCGCCGCCGCGCCCGCCCGCTCGCGAGGTACTTGATTTATGTGGCAGTGTCAAGCTGCGCTGAGTTATGCACGCGTGTTTTTGACCTCCCCTCCCCTACCCCCTCCCCCTTCCTCTGCTGGAGTTTATTCACTTAGAAGCCCTGGCGCTGGTCGCGCTGATCAGTCTCTCTCTCTCTCTCTCTCTCTCTCTCTCTCTCTCTCTCTCTCTCTCTCTCTCTCTCTCTCTCTCTCTCTCTCTCTCTCCCTCCCTCCCTCCCTTCCTCCCTCCCACCCTCCCTCTTCCGTAGATATATTTCTCTGACTTGTGCCGCTGCGTTCGAGTACAGTACGCAGGTACAGTACGCCACGAGGGCTGCGCGGTGTCGTAGAGCCGCTCTGGACGCAGCCCGCGCTGACCGCAGCATTCATAATCGTTGCTACCCGCTGCACAACGCAGGGCGCATATAATTCAATGACTTTATCACTGCAATTTCCTTTTTTTCCTTCCTCAAAAACACAGAAGTCACAGCTTATCCTTGTAAGTCTCCAGGTGATAGTGGGTGGTAGAAGTATCACGACTTCCCACCTATGCTGTCGTAGCAGGCTCTGCAAAGTGGTTCACACTGTAAGCTTTTGTTTGTAGTTTGCTGTAACAGCTACTATTTTTGCTGATGTGGCAAAAAAAGATCGAGGCGCTATATTAACAAGTCTTTTCTTTCCGTGTACGAGGTACCCAAGTTGAATGTCACACATTTTTAGGTGTGCGAGGATTGATTCTTACACTTGACCACTGAATTTTAATACGAAATTCGTACGTTTGAGTGACCAAGTGTATAAATGAATACTCGCACACCAACAAGTGTGCGACATTCGCGGACTTGGACTTTTAGTGTAAGTCACACCGCGGGTCTGCCTGTACCTCGGGGTAAGTGTGCGCCGGCCTCCTATGTCCTGCCGGACATATCCAGGACGGCGTCGGGGCGCGGCGGCGCCTGGCCGAGCCCGCCCCGCCCCGCCCCGCCCGGCCGAGACGGGGAATAAAAAGCGAACGCGCCGCCGCCGTGTGTTCCTGTGTGCGCCCGCCAGGGGGGGCGTGGCGCGGCGGGGCGGGGAGGGTAAACAAAGGGCCTTACGGCGCGGAGGAAGAGGAGGAGGAGGAGGAGGAGGAGGAGGAGGAGGAGGAGGAGGAGGAGGAGGAGGAGGAGGAGGAGGAGGAGGAAGGCGACGTCGGACGGGACGACCCAGCCGAGAGACACCCTCCCTAAGGGAGACACGGAGGGAGCTGGCCTGCGGGGCGGGGCGGGGCGGGGCGGGGGGTTAATAACACGTTAGGAGCCGGTGCAGGCGCCAACACTGGGCCGAGCCGGGCCGGGCCGAGGAGGGCCGAGGAGGTGAGGTGCGCTACCAACATGTGCCCCGCCGCGCCCCGCCCCGCCCCGCCCCGCCCCGCCCCGCCCCGCCCCGCCCCGCCAGGGCTGCCACAGCCTTGTTAAAGGTGCGCAGCGCAGCCGGTATGTGAGGTGCTGCTCTGCGCTGCGCTGCCTGGCCGGCCTCCGCTGCGGTCGCAGTAGTTTGATTGCAGGCAGGCGCGGGGGCCGGGCCGGTGGGGCCGCTCGCGCCTAGCAGCGCCCAGCCCTGCCTAGGCCCCTTCACTTGTTTCTTCTAGGCTGCATGGCTGGGGCGCGGTACTCGGGCGTCACTTCAACTTCAACTTGGGTTATAACGACGGCAGTTCATTGTGAACTTGAGACATCTGTTACTTATTAGGCACAGCCGCCAGTCCGTGAACGGACCATCCCCTGAGACCAGGCCCGCGCGAATTTATTTGCCGGACGCGAAAAAAAAAGAAAAAAAACTTGTTCTCACTCTGCTTACAAATCCTCAATATCGTTCAGTACCAATATATACCGCGGGTCTGCACAATTATTATCATGCAGAGCACGACCAAACAATCAAAAAAAGAAAAGCAAAATGCTATGAGAAAAAACGTGGTTGTAGTAGCAGGCGGGCATACTGAAGTCAACGGCCGGGGAGCGCTCCGCTCCGCACTCCGAGCTGGCCTGGCACCTCCCCGCCGTCCGAGACCGTCCCGCCCCGCCCCGCCCCGCCCCGCCCCGCCCCGCCCCGCCCCGCCCCGCCCCGCCCCGTCCACTATTGCGATACGGCGGCCAGCAGGGCAGGCGGCCACGTCACCTCGCTCCGCCGCAGTTTCGGCCTGATGTATTTTCAATTTCATCATTTTTCGCTGCCCACGGCGCCGCCGCCGCCGCCGCGCGGCCCGCGACCGGTCGGGTCCTTTTTCAGGAAGGCGCTGGGCGGGGCGGGGCGGGGCGGGGCGGGGCGGGGCGGGGCGGGGCGGGGCCGGACGGGCCAGGGGACCGGGACCGGTGCGACCAGGCGGGCCAGGCCTCCCTGATGGAGGCCGATAAGTCCCTCCCGGCCCGGCGAACAGCACCTCGACCCGTCAACTGGATTTCTCGCCGCCCCAGAACTTCAACTTCAACTTCAACTCCAGAAGCGCAGCGTTTATTAAGGTTTGACACATCTCGGTCGCACCTCCGCGGGGCAGTGTGGCTAGAACAGGAGGAGCAAACAGTGTAGGCCTCACCAAGTGCAGTGTACACCGGGCGGCGTCAGTGTTGCCTCCTGAAAAGTAGGCAATAAGTCGCCCAAACACAGTAGAGTAAAGCGGACTGCATCTGCGCCTGCTTACGAGGCAGCACCGTATAGCACAGGTGTGGGCATGTTGCCTAGTAGGCACGGCGAAGATGCAGCCCGCCTTACTCCACTGTGTTTTGCGGGCGTCTTATTGCCTACTTTTCAGGCAACACTGGGCCGAGGTGTGAGCGCGCACACGCCCTTCTCCGCCTGCTCCCCGCGCCCTACTTGCAGCTCCTGTCCCCGCGCCGCCCAGTCAGTGGCGGGAGCAGCTGTGATAACTGACGTGGGCGGGCGTGGGGATCGCTCCGGCGGGGAGAACTGCTGCAGGCGGTGGCTCCAGGGGCTCCAGGGGCTCCAGGAGGGAGGAGACGCTTCCAGGAGGATGGAGGAGGCTTGCAGGACGGTGCGGGCGGGGCGGCGGTGGCGGCGGCGCCGGCGGGAGCAGGAAGGGGGGGGGGGGGGGGCTGAGGATGAGGGAGCGGCCACCTCCCAAATTACAGGAGCAGCAAGGATGACTGGCTGGATATGTGTATGTGTGTCTGTGTGTGCGAGCGAGCGGGCGAGGGGAGGGGGAGGGGAGGGGGCAGAGAGAAAGCTGTCTTTTTCACGGTTCTGACTACATTTTTTTTTTCTAAATAAAAATAAATATTGTAGGACAAACTTGAAAATTTGAATTTTTCTTTAAATATTAAATATAACATTCATAATGTCTCGCAGCAGCAGAATTCAGTCATCCCTCGTTCTCACTTCTGTGTAAAGTTTTGAATGTGTGTAGGATAGATAAATAATGCTATTTTATTTCCCCCCTCTGTGCATAGGCGGCAGTTTGTGGTACCTCTATCGAAAATGGCGGCCCGTCACGGGCCAACGCGTCCTCCCCCCGGGCCGCGCCGGGCTGGGCCGGGGCCGGCCGCCCACCCCCTGCCTGCTCCACGCCTCACCCGCGTGCGTCAACACCGCGCTAGCCGACAGTTGCCGCCTAGTTGGCCAGAAAGAAAAACAAACAAAAACAAACACACGGCACGGCACGGCACGGCACGGCAGGGCAGGGCCGCGGCGCGCTGTGCTCCGCTGGCTGCAGTGCGATATTTCCAATATCAGTGGTCCATTACACACTAACCGGATTTGTATCTTTTATTTGTAAAAAAGTTAAGCAATCCTAATTTTTATCACAAATTTGTGCGGTGATTTGAACGATTTTGTGCATACATTTGTATAAATTCATGCGGTTTTTCGCATAAATTTGTGTGAAACGATATGCAACTTTGCACAAACGTTTTGCACAAACACATACAAATACAGTTAGGGTGTACCTATCAAACCCATGTAGTGCATGTGGTAAAAGAAAACAACAACAACAACAACAACAACAAGGATGCCGCTTTCGCGGCTGCGTGTATCAAAAAGATGAAGGGAACCTCCGATCCTCTTCAAGCGAAAATCGACAATAATTATACACTAAAGGAAAAAGAAACAGAAACTATGAAACCATTGAGTTTGGCGCCCTTAGGCGTTTTTAGGTCTGGTATTTCCTCGGTGCCAGCCCGCACCGCTCCGCCCCGCCCCGCCTCACCCCACCCCACCCCGCCCCACCCCGCCCCGCCCCACCCAGTGTCTTCGTCTTCCGAGGTCCGAGCCGACACGGTCGACAATGATGTTGTAGCGGCCACTATTTAGCTAATCGATATCATACAATTAGTTGCCGATTATGAAGGCAGGGGTCGTCCTGTCCCGCCCCGCCCCGCCCCGCCCCGCCCCGCCCCGCCCTGCTCGGGTCGTCGCCCGGCCCCTCCTCACCGCCACTCAGTGGGACACGGGACAAGGTGTCACCCGGGCCGACAACTTCTTCATCTACTTCCATCAACAACAACCAAACCCTCACGCCAATAGCAATATACATACATTTTTTTTTGGCTCGGGCACCCACAACGTGTGCGTAAATGCTGCTGGTTAACTTAATCATAAGCCTAGCTAGCTGGACACCTGAAACATAAGAAATAATTTGTCTGGTTTTTTCCTCCCGTCTTTTTTGTTACTTTGCTGATCGGAAAATCGTAGCGCGGGGTTATAAGGGGGCCTGCTGACCCCCCTCCCCTTTCCCCCCCTAAAAAGGACGGAAAAGGGCAGAGCACCTCGGAGCGGACAAGCATACCACGGGCCGTGGCCGGCGCCGGCGCCGCGGTTAATCACTAATAACAAGTTTTGCACTAAACTTTACACGCGCGAAGGTGCCGCCCCGCCCCGCCCCGCCCCGCCCCGCCCCGCCCCGGCCTGCCCGGCCGGCTGGCGCCCCGCTGCAGCTCATTGTGTCTATGGCCCTCCCCTCGGGGCTCCTCGGCGCGGCCGCCCCGCCCCGCCCCGCCCCGCCCCGCCCCGCCCCACCGGGCCGCCCGCCTGCCCTGCGGCTCAATACAGGGCCATGCCATCCCAAAAGGCACAGGACCCGCGATTATCGGCGGCGCGCACACACACACACACACACTGACAGACACAGACCACAGGGATACGAACGCGCGCGCGTTACACGTGAGCTAAGTATCCGAAATTCCTAATTGCGGCAAGGCTCTGCCCCGCCCCGCCCCGCCCCGCCCCGCCCTGCGCCGCCCTGCCGCTGGCGCGCACAGCACAGCCTTCCCTTCCCCGGTTCCGCCACCCTGTATTTGTGCCCAGCAGGTCCGGTGCTTTATGGCTCTCGTGAAAGTGATTTGACCGTCTGGTCTGGGTCGGGAGGGAAGCTAAGCTCGGCCCCGGGCCCGGGCCGGCCCGGCCAGGGCGCAGCACCAGCAGCAGCTCCGCAAAGAGAGGAGCGCAGCGCACACAATGTGGCGGCAGCCGGCAGCAGCCTCCTAGCGGCGCAGCACCGCAGCAGCGCAGCAACAAGAGATTTACGCCACGCAGCCAGGACCCCGTCGAGGGGGAATTCACATCAGAAAATCGTGTACTGACTACTCGGTATTACACTGTATTGTATTACACCGGTATTACACACAATATTTGGTCACTCTGTCAGCACAAATGTGTACATTGTACACTTTAAATAAAGTATACATGCCATATACACTTTAATAAATGATTACATCACCATGTATACTTTAATAAATGTATACATGCCCATGTACACTTTAATAAGTGTATACATGACCATGTACACATCTTTCAAAGTGTACATGGCCTGTAAGGTGACAGCAGCACGTGTGTTCTTTGCAAAGTGTACATGGGTATGTATACATTTATAAATGTATACATGCGCATGTATACACATATAAATGCATACACGGTATGTATACATTTTTTAAAGTATACACGGCATATATACTTTATTTAAAGTATACAATGTACACATTTGTATTGACAGAGCACTTAAGGAAATATTTTTATATTTTTCGGTATTTCATTACGGGTATTACAGCGTAATACGTGGATCTAGTGTACAGTGTATTACGGAAGGGAATTCCCCCTCGGACCCCGTACACGTAAAGCCCTAGAGTGCACCCAGAAAAGGGCGTTTTTGATTCAAAGCAATTTGGACTTAAAACTGGACCAATGGAAATCTGACTTTAAATCAATAGAAATACTTCAAAGTAGTAAGGAAGAGTTTGTTTTGTTTTGAAGAATTTTCGTCGCATCCACATCATATTTCAATTGGTCCAGTTTTAAGTCCAAATATCTTTGAATCAAAGTTACCTTTTTCTGGTTGTTAAGAAAGAAACGCGACCCGTGTCCCTACTTCCGACCTGTAAGACTCTCATACTGTGGATTCGTGCTCGGCGATTTGTCATACCGCATTCCGTCCGCTATTTATCCCGTCAGACAGGACAAAATATCTTACTTTTCACTACCTGTTCAGAATTTGTCCGTTGATTCTCAGTCACGCCTCTGTAGGTTGCGTTGAGTTGTGCGTAAACAAAGACTCCCTGGACGTCCCGGACTCCCCACTCCACCACGGTATGACAAATCGCTGCTCGCAAACGAGCAAGTATGAGAAAGCGCGCGCTGCGTTTCATCAGTTCGCGTTTCTTTCCCACTCTGCCGGCTTTAACGGCACGCAGTGTGGATTTAAATCTAAGGCAAGTCATCCCTTTTTGCTCCACGTTACGTTACGTTACGTTCGTCTGCTCCCGACAGCATGAGCAGCCGCCCCGGTCCGGTGGCAGCTAGCCGCGGTGCGACACGTTTCCCCAAACACGACCGGGCCGGGGTCGCAACACACGCACACACACACACACACACACACACACACACACACACACACGACGTAACCGAAGTAGCTGAACTCGTAATTACACGGCTCCGAATGAGCGCATAACTTACCTACCGAGGAGCCGGGCCGGGCCGGGCCGGTGTACTGTCTCAAGGCTGTGCAACAACGTGTATATACGCACCGGCCGGGGCCCGGCCGGCGGCGGGCCACACTGTTAAACCAAATTGTCATGTGACGAAAAATATTGCGACGAATATTTCGTCACAAGAGCTGTGATGAAAGAGTCGTCACATGACATACATTTCGTCACTTGACATGTTTTCTTCGCCACATGACATGAATCTTTCGTCACACGACATGCATTTTTCGTCACACTGTGATGAACCATTTGTCACGTGACGAACCTTTCAAAAGTAAAATTCAGCACCGACTTTGTCGTAATGTGACGACTTAAAGTTTCACAGTGCAGGCGGCCAGGCCCAGCCAGCAGGGGAAAAGAAAAAAAAGATCTGCATCTGTTTTACAGTTTTACAGGCCGGCCTTCTCTCCTCCTCTGCTTTCGGGCTTGTCATGTTTCCCCGTCGCCGTGAGATGAATTCACAAGGTGCGCGGCGTGGCGCAGTGGTACCAACATGAGCAGCGCCATCACGAGTAGCGGCGGCAGGGAACATCGCCTCTGCCCCGCCCCGCCCCGCCCCGCCCGTCCCTACCCCGGGGCCAGTGGCGTGCTACGGGGGCGGGACGGGCTCCAGCGGTGGCAGGGGCGGGGCCAGGGGGGCAGGGGGGGTGGGGGGGGCGGAGGGAAGTACCCCCGGGCGGCGGCGGGTGGTCGGACATTCGTTGACGGATGGACTGATGCAGCTGCAACACGCCCTGCTGCCGCCCCGCCCCGCCCCGCCCCGGCCCAGCCTCCCCGCCGCCGCCCGGGCATGAGCGCCTGCGGCTCAGTCATAAGCAGGATCTGCTTGTCAAAAACTCAAGAAAGAAAAGAAAGAAGAAGAAGAAGAAATAACCGGGCCGCGTTTACTTATTGGCGCTTCTGTTTCGAGGAAAAAGCGTTAGCGCCGCAGACTGCCGCCCTCCACCACCGTGCCCTGCCCTGTCGGTACTTTCGGTAATGTATCCGTCCATCGGAACACACACTGTAAAAAAAAAGGAGACGTCTAGTACGGAACCGATGACGGAAGCGTTCCGTACTATGATGGGTACGGACGATCATGTCTGTAAGTTTACGACTTTTTCGTAAATTACGTGATTTACAAATGTGTTGTAAATTTACGATATCTAATTGTAAAATTACAAATTTTAAGGACACTAGGTATCGACTTACAAGTAATTTTTAAACGAGCACAAATAAGCGTTCGTAATTTACGATTAGATTGTAAATTTACAACACCATTTCTCATGGAAAATTTTCCCGTAACTCTTACGACTATTTCTCACAGTGTACTATGATGGGTACGGACGATTCCTTCCCAGCCATAAATTAGTTTTTCTCTAACGGTACTGTAGGAAGTGCCATATACTACGGAGATTTGAACGGACGTTTCCGTTTTCCTCAAGTACCGAAGTCTCCGGAAAAAAAATTATCAGCGGTACTTTTTCCGTACATATCTTTTTTTTGCAGTACATTCTCTGCATGGCAGACACACTCAGGGCACGAGATGACGAGTATGCCCCACAATGGCACATGGGCGTGGATGAGACGTTCCGTACCGGGTGTTTCAGAGAACACGGAACAGTGTGGCGGGCCTGCCTACCCACAGGGGCCACGGCGCCTTACCGCTGGAGCGGGTAGGCAAACCCGCAGTACTGTGACGTCGTGTTCTCTGAAACACCCTGTACAGTCTCATCACAACCGCGGCACTGCACTCGGGAGCTGGAGGACTCCCGGGCCTGGCCTCTTCATCACATCCAGCGCCCTGCCCTGCCCTGCCCGGCCCAGGACAGCGACCACCTCCCCGCCCCGCCCCGCCCCGCCCCGCCCCGCCCTACCCCGCCCCGCCCCCGGAGTCGCCCACGGTGATGACCCAGCCTTAAATACCTCCCCAGTGGCAAATGCAACTGACCTGCCCCGCCCCGCCCCGCGCTCCGCTGGTGCGCATCACACTGATACCTCCCCGCCGCCCCGTCTCCCTGATGGATGACACAGCTCCGGGGCACACGGGAGAGAAAGGGAGCTGGGGGGGGAGGGGGGGAGTCATCCTCCTCGTCTAATGTCGTACGCACGCCTACCGGCCGCACGCGAACGCATTTCAACCACACGGAGGGAAATCTCCTATAGAGCACAGGGCACTGGAAACAAATCTAAGTAAATTTCCGATTTTTTTTTCTTAATCTGTGATGTACAAACGGTGTTGTAACTTTACGATCGAAATCGAAAATTTACGATAGCCTGTTTGTGCTCATTAAGGAATCACAAGCCGATACCAAATGTCCTTATAGTTTTGTAATTTTACATTGCAATATCGTAACTTTACGACCTTTTTCATGTAAGATTTCCTCACAAACATTTCTTACGGTGATGGACACAGAAAAATAAAAAAAATAACAATAATCTTAAAACTAAAAAGAAATAATAATAATAGCAAATCTATTCGACTGCTACGCAGGAAAGTGTGTAAAGAAATAAAATAAAGTGGAATAAAATGTTGTTTAGGGTTTGAAATATTAGGCGGCAGCCATTGAGTTTGTTTGCGGTGTATGAATGTATCGGCTGCCGACTCGTTTCGCGAGATTCTGTCGCTGCCTTCGCGTGGTTGGACGTGGCGTGCGGCCCGGCGCGGCCCGGCCCGGCGTGGCGTGGCGTGGCGTGGCGAGACTCGGCTGAGCTGGACGGGACGGGACGGCCTGACGGAGTAGGGCGGAAAGGTAAGTCTGGCAGGAAACGGTGGCCTTGAGCTGAGCGGACCATTGCATGTCGGAGCGGCGCGGCAGCGCGCGGCAGCGGAGAGCGAAGGAGCCTGGCGCGAGGCTACGCTACTGGCTGCCCAGCCCGGCCCGACAGAAAGGAAGAAACTGCTCGAAAACCTAAGAAAAATAATTTAAAAAGGACACGGTTACACTGCTGCTTTGGCGTTCCAGCTTTCGAGTGAACGTTTTTCCCACCACCTTTTTTGTTTCTTTTCATTCCCAGCAGCGGCACACAAGAATATATAATACATCCCAAGTTGATTTAAAATGGAAGTCCACGGCTTTCAGAGCAGGCCGGCCAGGCCCGGACGCGCGCCTGGGCCTCCAACGCTTATAATGTGATTTCAAGATTAATTTTTTTCCCCCTTCTCCCTTTTCAGGAAGCGTGAGGAGAGGTCATGTGCCGTGGGCGTGGCGCGGTGCGGCGCGGTGCGGTGCGGTGCGGTGCGGTGCGGTGCGGTGGTAGGGGAGCCACTGATAAGCCTGATAGCGGGCGCTGCCGGCTGCCTGCCGCCCCGGGGGGATCGTGCCGTGTCCCGGCCGGGCGGGCGGGGCGGGCGGGCCGGCCACGCTCAATGCATGATACAGTGAGTCCCTCCCGTCCAGAGCCCGGCCCGGCCCGCACAGAGTCCATTTCTTTCCAATTCGAGCCGTTTGGAGCTCCGGACTCCACACCACAATGCATCCCGCCCGGCCTCATCGTCACAAGGGTATTGAAGACGGCGGCCGGGCGATAAGACACACACACACACACACACACACACACACACACACACACACACACACACACACACACACACACACACACACACACTGGAGCGGTAAAATATGAACTGCTTAGGGGCCCTCAAGCCTTTATGTACGTGGCGCATAGGCAACAACAAGAACAAGAAAGCACGCTACAAGACCACGCCCCCTCCCTCCCCATGCCGATCGTATCGGAGGACATCACTGCCACCGATCTGCTCCCCGGGAGCCGAAACATGTCTGCTCTGAATACGAAGCAACTTTTGGAGGTTGAGAGATGCTGGAGGTTAAGTCCAGCCGGATCGCGTGGCTGCTCCTTGTGGCATTGATCTCTTTCCTTCCCCCCCCCCCCCTCCCCCACAACTCCCCCGAGCCCAATGGACAACCGATAAATCGCGCCCCGATACATCATCGAAAACTTTTGGGAAATTAAATTATAGTCCTTCCCGCCCGGTCCTGTGAGTGCGTGTGTGTGTATCGCCCTTCAGGATCGGCTACTGGAAGTACATAATCCCAACCCTAAGCGAAATGCGGGGCGCTGGGCGTGGGCGGGGAGCAGGGCGCGTAGTTCGGGAGGAGCTGCGGATTAATTGTGCGCGTCTGCAACAACAACAAAAACACAACAACAACACAACAACAGCAGCATAGTCCGGCGGTGCATAGGGGGCGCGGCGCGCGGGCCGCACGGCAGATGTGCTGATAGGTTCACCTGTTGTGGCGGGGCGGGGTGGGGTGGGGCGGGGCGGCACCCTCGCTTCCCTTTTTCCCTCGCGGGGCAGCGGCGGCCCTCGCCCGGCCGTGTTGTCTCGCCGCAAATTATGTCTCGGCGCGGAAGGGCCTACTCCCTCCCTCCCTCCCTCCCTCCCTCCCTCCCTCCCTCCCTCCCTCACTCCCTCCCTCCCTCCCTCCCTCCCTCCCTCCCTCTGCTCTCTTCCGCCCCCTGCAGGGCTCCAACCCCTCCACCGGCCGCGCCGTGCCGGGCAGGGCCCCGCCCCTCAGGGCAGTGCAGCCACCTTAAATCAACCCCACGACGATGACGACGGCAGATGCAGCGCGCATCTGCGCGCATCTGCCCGCATCTGCCAAAGTGCAAGTGGAGTGGCCGCCCTCGATCTCCTCTGCGGTGTACGCACACTATAACCGGATTTGTATTGCATCTTTTATTTGTACAAATTTAAAACAATCGACATTTTCACACGAATTTGTGCGAAGATTTCTAAACGATTTTGTCCTTACATTTGTACTAAGTCAAGCAGATTTCCGCATAAATTTGTGTGAAACGATTTGCATGTTCAACTTTGCACAAACAGTTGCACAAAAAGCATACAAACACAGTTAAACTGTGGCCGTGCACTCCCAGAGTCGTACATATGTACGACTCTGTGCACTCCATGGTCTGCCCACGCTGCTGCTGCGTTCGAAGTTAGAATGACGGCGGGGCGGGACCGCGGGCTTATCAACGGCGGCAGCCATTCATCATGGATTTTTAAGCGCGCGTAGCAAACCCCACGCCCAGCCCAGCCCAGCCCAGCGCGCCCGGGAGGCTATCATTCACAACACTAGGCAGACATTAGTGTGAAACAGGCCGCCCCGCCCCGCCCCGCCCAGCCCCGCCCGGCCCCGCCCCGCCCCGCCCGGCCCGCGCGCAGCGATACCCGCATGCACACCGAAAGGATTAAAAGTCTTTCTGTTTGCTTTGAAGATGCGATGCAGCTCGCTTTCCAGGTCTCTTACATTATTTTAACACGGCAATATTTCTAGTTGGCATTGGGAAAAATAGTCGTAGCTTTACGGAAAATTGTCCACGATGTGCAGTTGTAAAATTACAATTGCAAATCGTAATATTACAAGCACTACACATCGGCGAGCAAAACAGGTCCGTCGTAAATTTCCAACATCCGTTAATCGTGATATACAAAATTTATCGTAAATTTTCAATGATATTTTTCACAGTGGATCATTTTGAAAATAATATAGGTTGACACGACTTGTGACTCATTTACTTTATGTTTATCAACGTTTTCTTTCTTTTATAAGGTAGTCCGAGAGAAATATGAATATTTCTTTATATTTTACCACATGGAAGGAGTCAGCTGGGGGCGTCGTAGATTTGCTGGCCGCCCTCTTCCCCGCGGGGCCCGGCCCGGCCCGGCCGGGTACGGCCACCCCAGCGTCGCACGGCAGCGCCACCCCGCCCCGCCCCGCCCCACCACGCCCCACCACGCCCCGCCCCAGCCCGCCCCACCACGCCCGCACGCCGCTGCTGCTGATATTCGGGATTTATGACAGAATCTCGTGACTAAACTGCAGCCTGCACGCGATCATGGCTGGGCGCCCGCACCCCGCCCCCCTCCACGTGTAAAACCCCTCCCACCACCGTCTACCTCTACTTTGTCACGTTAGACTGAACGAGCCGTATCTGTGCTGCTGTCGCTCGCACCTACGCCTCGTCCACACCGCGGGAAAGTGGGGGGGAAGGAGGGGGAAAAAATACACACGGCGCCCGTATCTCGATAAGCAGCGGCGACAAGTTACGGCGTTCGTGTGGGCGCTGCATAGGGTTCGGCCATAGGTGGCTTACTTGCCACACTGGCCAGAGTAGGTTGTACGGGTACATGTCGCCGGGAGGAGGGGGGGGAGGGGGGCTGTCCAGCTGAACAAGGCCGCTGTACACACCGCGGCGCTGCTATGGACCACGCCCAGCCCCGCGGCGATCCTTGTGGCATTTACATCTCGCGTAGCGGTAGCTACACGCCAAAAAGGAGAATATAACCTCTGCGAGTGAAACAATATACAATTTTGGGTGCACATTTTGCTAAGTCAACATACATATTTGGTAGGCTTTTGGATTAAAGATTATTCAAATAATAACGATCAATTTTCCAAACGAGATTTTTACTTATGGAGATCCCCGTCGTTGAATAGATTTCATTGCAGGCGGGTAGCTCTTTTCTTGATACGTCTGTCTCGACGGTGTTCGACTCCGTCTGCCGGGCGCGTCTGTTTTTTTTGTTTTTGTTTTGTTTTGCTTCTTCTTTCGTTTTTCCGAGCCGAGCCCGAGGTACCTCAACGTGAGGCGCGGTGCTCGTGGACGATGGCGGTGGTGTGGCAGCACTGTACTGCTGCCTCCACCTGTGTTTACCGCCCGAGAAAAATGAACAAGAAAAAGAGGGAGGGAGGGAGGGGAGCCTTCGGAATATATTAAAGTCATTACCTCATTCTTTTTGTTCTGCTGCATCGCTGCTTCCTTTCCCCCCCATGTGGATGGGCGCGCGGCAGGTTCTGTCGGCTGCTGCTCCCTGGCGGCGGAACTCTCAACTACTCGTCGGACCCGGGTACCCGCACGCCGCCCGGGCGCCGCCGCCGCCCGTCCGTCCAGGTATGGGAAGGGACGCGTCCCTCTCTCCCTTCCCAACCACTGGCTCTCCTACGAGAGAGAGAGAGAGAGAGAGAGAGAGAGAGAGAGAGAGAGAGAGAGAGAGAGAGAGACGCCACGACTGTTCCGTTTCCGGACCGACCGACCGTCACGCTGCGACATGACGCATGTCGATAATGACACGAGGGATAATGTGGGAAGGATGCACGGCGAAACCTTGACACATGTCAGGAGTTGACAACGCGTCCCGCCGCTCGGCGGGAAAAAGGACGAAGAACCCGACATTTTTGCGATTTGGTCCTCTACAGTGGGGAAAATATCCGAGATGTTCCTGAAGGATTCACGGATTTTCACACAGCTGGGACATCGAAATAGAGAAGCACTGGGTGTTTTAATATTTGTTATATTGCAGGTGAGGGCGGGCTTGCCTGCGCCGCTTCTGACAACAGCCCCTTACGCTCCGTGCAAGTAGGCAAACCCCACACACGGGTGAATGCGGTACAGTATGCCTACAATACTGTAAAGCACATTTTTTCGCGTAACTGCAGTTACGCCATTGCCATTGCAAAACCATTCCTGACGTCTACCTATACTTTCAATCTTCACTTTTAAACTATACTTTCGGCATGTGTACTTTAAGCTACAGTTTTAGTTAACTTTCTTCCACCCGATACAATTGATACAATTTATACAGGTGTTCAACCCTACCGAAAGTGTACAATTTTACCCTTATTTCGGCAGCTACTCGCAGAACAACTGCCTATAAGACTGGCAGTCACATTTTGCAGCAAAAAGGAATGGATGACCTTCTGCCCCCCGCAAAGTCACACACCTAGCGGTTTTTTTTTCTTTGCCGCCGACACATGTCGTTGACATTAAAGTGACCCCGACATGACGGTCGTGTGACTCAGGAGGGGGGGGAGGGGACGTTTCGTTCAAAACGCCAAACGATAAGCTCCGAGCACAAACTTTACAGGACAGAATCGCTTGTCAGATAAGAGCCAAAGAGATGTTAGCGTGGAGGGCAAGTGTTGTTTCATGTGAGTAAAAAACAAAAAACAAAAAACAAAAAACCATAATGGCGGCAGGGAATTAAACGGGACGGGACTTGACCGACAAGCGGCCGTGTCCGCCCCGCGCGCAAAGCCAACGTCACGAAGTGACCAATTAACTTGACATTACCCAATCCCTCGGAAACACATACGCGGCGGGGAGCAACAGGCCGCGTCCTACACCCCGCCCCGCCCCGCCCCGCCCCGCCCCGCCCCGCCCCGCCCCGCCCCGGGCCCCCTGGGGGGGCAGGCAACCTGGAACCACCGCGGGTAGGTCAGGATTAAAGTGCCATCATACGGGGCCCGGGGCCCGGGGAGCCTATTTGTGAACGGAATTACATGTATTACCCTTCCTTCTCACTTTCACGCACGGCGCGGCACCTCGCCTCCTCTCCTCGCAGAGCAATGACTCGCAATGACATAATGGAGGTGCTTTACTAAAGTGCCAGACCCAGCGCACTCCATCCATCATCATCTCACGAGACTTGAAACCATCAAAAGTGATTTCCCATTTCGCCGATAATATGTAACGAGCAGCGGAGCCGTATAACCGGCGACAAGTGTCTACACATTCACGCACCCGGGAAACCGTTTAGTCCAGGGAAGTGCGTAAATTTAAAACCGACCAAAGTTTAGCACTGTGAACTAAATTTTGTTCGTACTGATAAAATATTTTAGTCAGGTAAACTAAGTTTTGGTGGATTCGACCATATTTAGTCAAAAATGTAGGTATTAAAATTTAGTCGGTTTAAAGAACTAGACTTTGTTTCCTACGGCCTTGATTTGGTTGTTTCAACCAAATGGTTCTCTGGGTGCGCGCTGTCTGTGCCGAGAGGTCCATCACTCGGTTCAAGAGCGTGCACACGATTACCGATTACCAGTAGCTCTCAGTAAAATATTTGAAGGAACTTTGCAATTTTTATGCCATTTCTTTGCATGTTTTCCATCAGGGAAAACTAAAAACAAGGCAAAAAACGTCGAAAAGAGAAATTCTTTTGGATGTGATTACCAGTGATTAATGGACAAATTGTACACATGATTACCAGAGCGGTGGACCCCTCCCCTCGCTCTGTGCGGCAGAGTTCACAACAGCCGCGCCGCAACGCTCCTCCTCATACTTCAATATTTTAACTATCTTGGCGCACAAACTTTTGTTTTCAAGACGATCCTACTTTCTTCTCAGCCGAGACGGTGGCCGTGACCGTCACCGGGCGGGGCGGGGCGGGGGAGCGCCTGGGGACTGTTACAGTAATCGGCCTGTAATTGCTCTACCTCCGCCTGCAGGCGCTCTCTGTGCGGCCCGGCCCGGCCCGGCCCGCCTCGCCGAGGTTCAGCCTATTGTGCGAGAGGTGTTTAACAATCTGATCCAAGAGCCGAGCGGTGCGGTGCGGTGCGGTGCGGTGCGGTGCGGTGCGGCCGGCCGCCAAAGTCAGGCGCGGCGCGGTGCGGTGCTAGGCGAGGCGGCGCCTGCCCAGGTATACGACGAGAGGCCTGCCTGGCCTGGACACAGGACGCACGCATCGGACGCAAGCAAGAGTGGCCGCGGCGCCGCGTCTGTGTCGGTCAGTGTTGCCGCAGAAAAGTAGGCAATAAGTCGACCAGACAGAGTGGAGCAGTGTGGCCAGAAAAGTAGGCAAAACCCGCCCAACACACAGCCGTGTTGAGCGGTCGGTATCAACGCCTGCCTACTAGGCCATCCCTCTGCTCAGCTATGAAGATGTTGCCTAGTAGGCAGGCACTGATACCGACGGCCCAGCACGGCTGTGTGATGGGCGTGATTTGCCTACTTTTCTGTCAGGACTGGAGTAGAGTAAAGCGGGCTGCATCTGCGCCTGCCTACTAGGCAGCACCCTAGCGCAGCTGTGCTAGGGTGCTGCGTGGCAGGCAGGCGCAGATGCAGCCCGATTTACTCGATTGTGTTGCACTGTGAAAAATATCTTTGTAGATTTACGATAAGTTTTGTAAATCACGGTTTACAAAACGTGTTGTAAATTTACGACGTACTGTTTTTGCTCGTGAATGAAATTCAAGCCGATATGTTGTGCTTGTCATTTAACGATTTGCAACTGTCATTTTACAACGGCACTTCGTGGAAAATTTTCCCGTAAACCTATACGATATTATTTTTAACAGTGACACTGTGAGAAATATTCGTAAGAGTTACGGGAAAATTTTCCATGAGAAATGTTGTAAAGTTACGATATCAAAGGAGGAGGATATTAAGGACACTTGGTATCGACTTGTAATTCTTAAACGAGCACAAATAAGCGTTCGTAAATTTACGACTGCGATTGTAAATTTACAACGCCATTTGTAAATCACAAATTACGAAAAAAATCGTAAACTTACAGACATATTTTTCACAGTGGAGGGGCAACTTGTTGCCAACTTTTCTGGCAAACACAGGGAGGTGTCGGTGGAGACTGCGCGTCGCAGCCCGGGCCGGGCCGGGCGGGTCAATGTCAACGCCAGTTTGTTGCCCCGATAGTGAAGCTTATTTGACATGCTAAACGCCCCGACTGCGGGCGACACCTTCCTCGTTCCGCAAAAAGAGTCGTTCTGCAGAGAGCCCCGCCCCCCACCCCCCCGGGTTTTTCTGGTGCCTGTGTCTTTCGCCGTCATACACCCAGAAAATTGTATCTTTAAAACGTTTTCTTTATAAAATTTTATTTTTAATTCAAAACATACTTCTTTAAATCAAACAAACCACTTATTCGACCTAAAAAAAAATTGCTTGGATCAAATGAAAAAAATGTTTGATTTGAAAGAAAAATTTACTTTTGTACCTATATTGATGAAATTCTTGCTTTGAATCAACACAGCCTGTGTCCTGCGATTCGCCGTAGCTTACAGTGAAATTCGCCGTAAGGTTTTAACAGCGCGGTGTCGCCGCCAGCGCGCACGGAGCTACGAGGTGATAATGGGGCGAGGCGGCCCACGCGCAGCGCAGAGGGCGTGATGGGATATCCATATCGAACACTCGAAAGAGAAAATAAACGGGGGGCTAGGCGGCGTGTAACGACCCCAGCCTTTACGCCCTGCGGCTAGATTAGGGCCCGTATGCTTGTGCTGTGAGCAGCGGAAAATGATTTTCTGTCACAGCGGCGCTGGTGTGGCCGGGGGCGGCGTGGGGCGGCGTGGGGCGGCGTGGGGCGGCGTGGGGCCGCGCGGGGCGGCGTGGGGCGGCGCGGGGCACTGTCTCCTCGCCCTGCAAGATTGATGGCCGCATGCAGGGGCAGTGTGGCCGGACACGCGTCTACCGCGACGGCCTGCAGCGCACCCGCTGAATTGGAAAATTACATTATTGAATCTATTTCTTTTAAATCACTATTGAATAATGATCGATTTACATTATTTTCTATTCCCTCATTATTCTGATATAGTGAAATATTTGTTTGAGGTATATTCATTGGTATGCAGAGTGCGGAGTATATTTTTAAAAGCTTACTAATTTGAATGTTTTGTGACTTTTTTCCCCTTTACGCTCGGAATCAGATTAGTACACCCAGAGAATCGTTTGTTTAAAACGGTGCATCGCCGTAGAATACTGTGAAAACTCACCGTAAGCTACAGTGAAATTCACTGTAAGCTTTTATTAGAACGCGCTAAAATCCCAACAAACAATCGTGGGGGTGATTAGTTCCTCCCCCTTCCCCCAATTACTACACTGTAATCCAAAGTGTCCAACTGACACACTTCAAAGTGATCAACGCAATGTTGAACACTTGAAGATGTTTAGTTAAAAAGCTCATGTATTTTATGAGGCATTAAGTATTAGACCGATATTTTGGCCGCAGCAGAATGTATCCAACTAAAGTGTTGGACACTTTGGCCCGAATAAACCATTTTGTGCTCTTTGACCAGGCATCTAAAAAAGATCAACACTTGTAAGTGTGTGTCAGTTGAACACTTTCGACTACACACTTTGATTACACAGTGTATTATTTTTTTCTCAATCTCCGCGAGGATGCTCGTCCCTTTAGCCGCTTACTTCAGCAGTTTGTATTTTTCATGTTAGCCGTCGGGTCTGGTCGCACACACAGCCCCCTCCCCCCCGTGTGTGTGTGTGAAAGGAGTTAGCGCGGCGTGCATTATTGAGCCCGGTGGCCTGCCCGCGTGTTTGCCGATGCACCGCTATAAGCAGCCGCGCCACGCCAGGCCACGCCACGCGCCGGGGGCGTTATGGGGCCTAACCAACCCGCCGCGAGGTGACGTGGTGTAGCAGGTCGAGCAGGCGCGCGCGCACACACACACACACACACGTGTGTGTGCGCGTGGCGAAAAACACAAAGACACTACTTTATGGGCAGCGGAAAGTCAACAATTTTTCTTTAATCTTTCCCGCGAAATTAAGACTCTCTCTCTCTCTCTCTCTCTCTCTCTCTCTCTCTCTCTCTCTCTCTCTCTCTCTCTCTCTCTCTTGCATGTATGGGAAGAACCGTCGCCGTGAGATCGAGCGGATAGACCTGCGAAACTCGAAAGTGTGTGGCTAGCTGACCTGATGTGTAATCAATACCGACCAATCACTCAAGAAGTATATTGGAAACAAAACAAAAAAAAAAAAATGAAAGCGAATGACAAAACTACAGAACGATACCAAAAATATTCAGAAACTGCTCCGCCTTTCTCCATTTACGGACGGCCCCGCGCGACGCCCCGCGCGACGCAATAGTGCAACAAGCGGTGAAGCAGCCGGCAGCCGGGCCGCGGCGGCGCCTCCAAGGACTGCATGGCGCCGCGGGTAATTGCAAAGTGCCTCCTTATTCATTAGCGGGCAGAGATGCACCCCCCCCCCCCCCAGTGAGCGTGTGTGGCGCGGGGAAGGTGCGCACCGCGTCCAACCCTTTCCCCCTCGCTCACACCCCCGGCCCCCTACACTGCCTTCATAATGCAAAAGCGCCTCCTTAAAGATACGTACGCCAAACGGCGCAGAAGTGGTCAATACGCGGGGAGAGAGAGAGAGAGAGAGAGAGAGAGAGAGAGAGAGAGAGAGAGAGAGAGAGAGAGAGGGAGAGAGAGACAGAGACAGAGAGAGAGAGAGAGAGAGAGGAAAGGGACCATTAGGAATACAAACGGAGGATCATTATCAAGACGTTTCGCCCGCTGGGGCCCGCGCATATTCAATATGACAAACAGCGCGGAGTTGGCGTGGTATTGACTTACCCCCTCTCTGTCCGCGAGGCTTATACGCACCGCAGGGCCATATCGCGCCGCCGACATAAAACATGAACGCCGCAACCCCTTGAGTCGACTCGACGGACAGAGAGAGAGAGAGAGAGAGAGAGAGAGAGAGAGAGAGAGAGAGAGAGAGAGAGAGAGAGAGAGAGAGAGAGAGAGAGAGATGAGCCAATGTAAGCGGTGGGGATCGTCTTTACGGCAAAAACCATTACCGTCCCTAAAGTATTTTTCTTTTTGTGCCCGAGTTTGATGTACGCAGGGTCGCCGGATTCAACTCGGCCGCCTAAAAAACCGATTATACTTTGGCAGGGGCAGCTCGGCGCGCGGGGCGCCCTGCACAGCACGGCAGCGTAATATTTCATGTCGAGACTGTCACGGGTTCGAATCCCCACCACACCGCGGCCAATAAATACCTTTTTTTTCTTCTTGTCTTTCTTTTTCGAACCCCCCTCGCCTGATGGATGAGGCGACCAGAGCTCGGCCGCGGAGCATGTGGGACGGTTAGGCCGTCGGGCGGGCAGACGGGCGGACGAACCGCTGAGCAGACGGGCGGACCGGGCGGGGCGGGGCGGGGCGGGGCGGGGCGGGGCGGGGCGGGCGGAGAGGGCGGAGCCGAAGGGGGGACGGCACGGGCAGCGCGATGGCGGCGGCACCGGGCCCGGGCCAGCCTGGGCACCGCACGGCAACAACGCAGGAGCCGGCCCGGCCGGCCCGGTCCCTCCTCTCGCCAGAGTTACGTCCTTTTACTCCGCTCCAACACTGATACGATGGAAGATCGGCACTGCAGGGAGACACGCTGAGATCATTTTTATATTTTTCATTCATTAATGCAACAAGCATATTTTTCCTTACACTTGATTCAAGAACAGTGCCTTAAAGTTTTTAGTGGACTGTTCTTAATTAAAGAACCTTAATTCAGTTAAATGACGAAATGCGCTTCTCTTAAAGCAAAATGTTCCTGAAACCTTAAGAGCACTGAGAAATAAAGGACATAGTTTTCTGGGTGAAATAATTTCCCTATTACGCTGAATAACGCTATACATCCTTCTGAATACGCAATACGCTATTTTGTCACTATATATTTTCAATTTTCTTTTATTTGCAGCAGATTTTTTTTTTTTTTGAAAGGGTGCACAACAGTCCGCGCGCTCCCTTGCCTATCCAGCTCTCGCCACGCGAAACACCCGCGGGGGCCGCAAGGCGCAAGGGCGTTCAGGCTGAGCAGGGGTGGGGTGGGGCGGGGTGGGGCGGGGCGGAGCGGGGCGGGGCGGGCTGGGGCGGGGCGGGGCGGGGCGGGCCCGTGCGGCCCCACCGGAGGAATGCAAGGCCCGAGTGTAATAATCTTATTCGATTGGAAAAGGGTTCGTATCGCATGCAGTGTGGTGCGGCGGGGCGGGGGGCGGGGCGAGGCGGGCGCAGCTCTCCACCAAATTAACGCTCGGCCTACTCGCAGAGCGGTGGAGGCAGGCTGCTGCTTCATCTCATAAAAATTGATGTGACAAAAGGCGATTTATGACTGCGGGCCTATTCGTCGTGAAAGACAAGTGAGGGATATGGCGTCCGGCCGGAGTAGCACGCAAGTACTCCCCGCCTCCCCCCGGCCCGGCCCGGCCCCCCGGGGCCCTTATAACGTTTACAGAAATTTACATACGTATAGTTTGGTAATAAAAGTGAGGCGGGAGATTTAGTAAGGCACACTACACAGAACACAATAATTGCAAAAAAAATCAGTGTTACTCTTTACTGATTCTTTCCATTGTGTTACGAATATTTTTAATTTCTTACGTGTAAGAGTCCTACTGTAATGTAAGGACTTTTGTTATCTCAAAAAGGTAAATTTTCAGAAGGGAAACAAAAAAAAAATGGGATACAAATTTGTCGAATAATTTTTGCCGCAGAGCGTTTACCATTACCATGCAAGCAGCGGCCTCGACTTTCGTCCACGATTGTGTTTGTCCCACCGGGCCGGGCCGGGCCGGGCCGGGGCTGCCTTCCCGACTGTCCGGCTGGCCGGGCCGGCCGGCTCTGTCAGACCGTCTGCCTGTCAGTCGTTACTGCTGACATTGCATGACAGACAAACAGAAACACCCAGTTGGCCCCGGAAGTAGGTGGACACGGTGCTTCAGCAGTGTGCTTCAAACCAACCATCCTTAAACTTGGTGCGGCCGGGCCCGCTGTTGTTGGCGGGACCAACAGGCCGCACTGTGGGGCGCAACAGTTTGGTGCTGTGAATGGTTGCAAAAAGGAACGGGTTAGCAGCACTAGCCTGTTGTGCTACCGATGAGAAAGGGCGGTGGTGCTTTTCAAGGTGATTTAGGACTTGGCGTTGCGCAAAGTCCCTGGTATAGAAGACTCCTTCCATAGTAAGGGAAGCGTACCAGGGTTGGCATAGAGTATTTTTTTAAATTTTATTTTTATTGTCAAATAATATTGCCTTTCTCTCCACAGCGTCAGCGTCTAACGTGGCTGAAACTCACGACGCTATCAACTGCGAATTTATGGAGTCGTCTTGGAGGTCATGAGGTGTCCCCAGGTATAGTGCATTTGGCACAATTTGGCCCCATTTAATACTCCATACCAACCCTGAAGCGTACACTCAAAAAATATCGTTGACGTGCGCGTTGCACATATTTATATAAAATACTTACTACGATATGGCAACACTGTCAAAAAGCTATCGAGTCAGGGTGCATAACCCTTCAAGAGCACACGGTGATGCTAGTGAAGTTTGCGTGCAGGAAGGTGTGGGTAGCTGGCAAACGCCGCCGTCACGTAATCAGCAGTTCTCTTCCACACGGCATGGAGTCTGACGGATGAAAAAGAAGGAATTAAAACGGTTGGGAGGCGTAGTAAAAAAGAGTTAAGCCACACTACTTGTGGGATGGGATATCTCGGAAACCTAGACCGAGGCGATGGCATAGTCTTATGTTGGGTCCGGACGGGAAGGAAAATCGTGTGGCATGAAGGGATTGCAGGTATACTCGACAGTGTTTTTCCCGGTAGGGCTGAATCACTTAGGAAACAGCATGGAGGCGGCGCTGCCTTCGGGTGAAAATGATGAATCAAAGCCCAAGGGGACGCGAGCCAGGCCACTCGGTCGCCCCCCTCCGACATTCTTTTCCGGAGGTGAGTAATGTGTCGACATGTCGCACGCGCTTAAATTTCGAGCCCCTACCCCAACAGAGATGTCGCAAGAAATAAATCCGCGAAAAACAACCACATTAACAGCCACACGCGCATAGTCGTCCCGAGGATGACTTTTTGTGAAACCACATCTGAAATCATTTTCTCTCCGGCCATTGTACTACTTGAAATAAACAAAGCGGCAGGTACTTCTGTCTGTTATCAACCTCAGTCCCATCACATGGTAGCTCGTTTGAAAGCTCTTTCAACAAAGTAATATAAATATAAGAAAAATGCAAACATGTTTAATCTACCACAAAAATCGAGCTAAATGGTGTGAGACGTTTTGGTCTCGCACCAAATGGTGTGAGACTGTCTCATACTTGGATTTCCAGAGTACTTGTGCCGGCGAGCCTCATTTCCATGGAGGCCGGGGAGGACCGGGCAGGTGGGCCGGCCGTCCCCTTGTAGCCCAGGGATACCGCCAGTCAGTCAAGTCAGTCAGACGCCTCATCCCCGGGACCCAATCTGATCCGGGCCGGTTCACCCCTGCAGGCACGTTGAAACACATTGACGGGCTTATTGATGCGATACATCTCTCTGAGTGGGAGAAGAATTTCACCGGGCGAGCAGGGTGGGGTGGGGTGAATTATCACGCATCTGAGGAGAGAAGTTGTTTTATTGTGATTTAGAGGCAAGACGGGTACACGGGATAGGTAAAGGACATGACCTGCTGGGTGCGTGTATGTGTATGTGCGTGCGTGTGTGTGTTCGATAAAGGTTGCCAGTGAGCGCGCGCACACACACACACACACACACACACACACACACACACACACACACACACACACACACACACACACACAAAAGCAAACTTGGTATATACGGCTAACGGGTTCAAGGAAAGGACTAGAGGAGTCCCTACCCGTAATTGCATCCCTTGCACCCACACACAGGCCCCGCCGCGCGGGCCGCGCTCCCCCCTTCCTACTCGCCCGACCACCTTGAGTACGTTTCCCCCAAATACGGCATGAGGGCGAAAAGCGGCGTTGCCACATGAGATATACCAGTGAGGTGGGAAAACAATGATTCAATAAAAAATACGTAAAAAAACAATCGTGTAAAGAACGTTAATGAGGCAGGCACACCTCCGGAAGGAGAACAATAAAGTATCAATATCAATCGATTAGTCGGAAGCCTATCGCGTGGCACTGCGATCGAGATATCGAAACAAATGAAGCTCGACACGCCGCCCGCGCTGCGTATATAGTGTAACGCGATCCCCGAAACGAAAATACCGAGAGAGGGAAAAAAAAAAAAAAAGCATTTCACGGTCGTTGACTGAATTATCTCTGCGGCCGATAAGCCCAGCTGGTGGTGGCGGGCCGGCACCGAAGGCGCGCGCCGCGCCGCCCGGCACCACTGACCTACAGCAACGTAATCAATTCCACATTAACCTCAAAATTGGTCAATTTTCGTCTCCTCGATGACAGACGAGATGGTGGGGTGGGGAGGGGGCGGGGGGAGGGGGGGGGGCGCTGGCCGGCAGCACACAGCAGACACGCAGTCGTGTGTTTACACTGCGGACCGCGATACTAATTAATTGGTCGCTTATTGGGCTCATTATGAGGTTATGCCCTGCCGCCCCCCCAACCCCCACCCCCTGGCGCCCCGCCGCCGCACACGCCACGTCATGCTACGGCCGAATTATGGTAATCACGAGCGGTAATCACACCGGCATCTCACAAGGCGCCGACGCGCCGCGCCGCGCCGCTGCGAGCAAGCGTCGTCTGCTGCCGCTCTGCTCCGTGTCACCGCTGCTCGCCTATTTGCAGGCGCGCGTGCCAATAAGTCCCTTTTAGCGGGGGGAGTGAGTGAAAGTGAGATTAGCAGCGACGCGCCGCGGTGGTGGAGGGAGGGAGGGAGAGGGAGGGAGAGGGAGGGAGAGGGAGGGAGGGGGAGGGAGGGAGAAGGAGGGAGGGAGGGAGGGAGAGGGAGGGAGAGGAGGGAGGGAGGGAGGGAGGGAGGGAGGGAGAGGGAGGGAGGAGGGAGGGAGGGAGGGAGGGAGGGAGGGAGGGAGGGAGGGAGGGAGGGAGGGAGGGTGCGCGGGAGTGTAATACTTTTCTCATTTGTTTTCTGGTGATGGGACGAGACGGCGATTTTGTGTAATTTCATATTGACTGTGGTCATGGCGCGGGGCGGCGCGGGGATGAGCCGCTGCTCGGCTCGGCGCGCGCGTGGCAGTGCGGCCATTATGGTTTTATCAGTTTGGGAATCGGTGTTGGCAGCAGTGGGGGGCTGCCGGGCGCATGGCCCGGTTCTGTGTGCCGTCACTGGCGCGTGCTTCCACAATAACTAGTTTGCCGCTTCCTGTGGCTTTTGGGCCGCATAGCCAAGTTTTTCGGTGGCGTGTCGGGGGGCGGGGGCGGGTGGGGGCGGGGCGGGGGCGGGGCGGGGGCGGCGTGGTCCACGGACCGCCACGCGGGCGTGCTGTAGTGTATCGTGTGCGGATCATCCATGCGTTTTACATATATGTAACCGTGCAACACTGCACGACTACCAAATTCCTACTTTATGTTTTTCTTAAATAGTTTTGTTTGCAGAGTAGGAGCAGGAAGCACCTCTGCGCGATCGGCCGCCGGTCCCGGGTGTTTCGGTTGGGCCGGGCGGGACCGCGGCGGCGGGACGACTCGAGGTCAGAGCGTCTGTCGTGTGGATAACCCCCGCCCCGCCCCGCCCCACCTCGCCCCGCCCCGCCGCGCCCCGCCTCGCCCCGCCGCGCCCCGCCCACCCCACCGCGCCCCGCCTTACATCCTTCTTGCTTTTGTTTTCCGGATGATGAGAATCGTCAGGTAGACAGACACACACACACAGACGGCCGGGACGGGCGGGACTCGCTCAAAAATATTTCGGCGCCCCGCGCATGTGGTTAGGTTACACGCAACGAGATCAACTAACTCTGTCCAACAGGTCCGCCATTCTACAAGAGGTGCATATCGGTGAACACTGGCCCTCCTGAGAACAACACTAAACGCGCGGTTTTGTTTGAAAAATGTTCCAGTGATTATGCCCCCCCCCCCCCCCCCCCCGCGAAGCGACTCTGTTCCCCGTCTCCGCGCGCAGGCGAGGCCTTGAACTTGTCACGTGGTGCGGCGCGGCGCGGCGGTACCATCCTCCTGGAAGTCCCTCGGCCGCAACGCTGCGGTGCCACGCCACACTGTTAAAGTTCTGCGAAGTATTTGCTTCGCAGGGCTACAAAGAATTCTCATTCTTCGTAAACTGCAAAGCATTTGCTTCGTAACTTACAAAGAAAACAGACACTTTGTAGGCTGCAAAGAATTTCTTTGCAGTCTGCGAAGCACGAGCTTTGTAGCCTACGAAGTATCCTTTTTTCTTTGTAAGTTACGAAGCAATTGCTTTGCAGTTTACGAAGAGTGAGAATACTTCGCAGAACTTTAACAGTGCACGCCACGCGGGTGAACGCTCCGACCCTCCCCCGCGCCACGGGGACAGAGAGAGAGAGAGAGAGAGAGAGAGAGAGAGAGAGAGAGAGAGAGAGAGAGAGACACAGAGAGAGAGAGACTGTAAACGCTGTGGCAACTTTTGATGCCAAAATACTCCTTATTTGAACGCGGCTAATTTTGGCATCTCTGGAAAGGAATGCCAGGTTTTGGCCACTTTTATCGCCAAAATGGTCGTTCTTTCAAGGGAGATAGATAGATGTTCACACTAAACCCTTATGCATTTTGTTGTGCATAAGCATGCAGAATTTTAAGCAACCATAATTATGCACAATTTTTGTGCATAATTATGTACAAATTGTGCATATAACTATGCACAAATTGTACATAGTTATGCATAAAATTGTGCATACTCTTATGGCTGCTTAAAATCCTGCGTAGTTATGCACAATAAAATGCATAAGGATTTAGTGTGTTCAGAGTGTGAGGCGTGGGACGTGGGGCTCCCCGCCAAAGGCCTACCGAAATATCACGCCGGATGATATTGTGAGTCTCCGACCGGATGGGAAAGACGGAGAGAAATAAAAAGAAAAGAAAAAAAAAAGAAAAATACGTGAGGAAAAGGTAGTTTGCCAGCGTGCAGCACTCCACCGTGCGTGCGGGTCTCCGGCCGACCACGCGCGAGCGCCATCGTGCGTGCGTGCGAGCGTGCGTTCGCGTGTGTGTGAGTGAGTGTGTGTGTGTGTAATGGCAATGGCAACGCTCGCGACACACGCACGCACGCACGCACGCACGCACGCACACACACACACACACACTCGTGTGCACACAAGCGACCGGTCCATTCAGTCAGTCGACACACCGGCGCTGTTCTTGTACGTCCCGTGCAGGAGGCGAGGCGAGGAGCTTTCCGGGCAAAACTTCTTGCCGAGTTCCGGAAAGAGGCAGGTTGTGTGTGCGTGTGTGTGTGTGTGTGTGTGCAGGGGGAGGCAACAGGTGGCTCCTCGGGGCTGCACGCATCTGCCCCAACTCGTACGGCGACACACACACACACGCACACACTGACACGCACGCGCGCACACACGCACACACACACACACACACCTCGATATGGTGTTCGTCCCCAACCCGTAGATGCGACGTGCGTGTGCGACGACGCTGAGATAGGCTGTCGCCTCAAGGGCTCCTTGAGGATAGGCAACCCCAGTTTGCAGTCGTGACCGGCGGGACTGCCTATCGTCACCGAGCTAGGCGCTCTGCGGCCATCTGTCCTGGGCGGTGCACAGCAAACAGTGTTGCCAGATAAGCAGGCAAAACATCCCTCACATTCACATTATGTGTGAGACGGACGGGACACTCCGCCTGCCTACTCGGCAAACCCTCTACACATGAGACTACTTTTTGCCTAGTAGGTAGGCGGAGATACCCATCAGCCCCAAACAGGTGTCTTCGTGGGAATTTTTGCGTTCTTTTCTGGCAACACTGACGGAAAAGATACACTCCGCATCTTCGCATGGACACTGATAGAACTAAGGCGTAACATTACGCTTGAAGAAAGGCGTAGGTGCCAGTACGCTTGAAGAAAAGCGTAGGTGCCAGTACGCTTGAAGAAAGGCGTAATGTTACGCCTTTGTTTTACCAGTGGAGTGATGCGGTGCCCGGCCATATGACACGCAGCTTGCGCTGGCAGACTAAACCCGAGGACACAGCAGGCTCCTGGCAGGTGTGTTCGGCCCAGGGCAGGGAGGGCAACTCGTTCGCTGCGGGCTGGAACCCAACACACGGACGGCCGCCATTTCCAAGATGGCAACGCCAGCATAAATTACGAATGGGGGAAGAGACCAAACGTCGAAGTCAGATCGACCGACGGAGAGACCCAGGTCGGGGCGGGGCGGGGCGGGGCGGGGCGGGGCGGGGCGGGGCGGGGCGGGGCTCGAGGCCAGGTCCTGCCGGCACACTCGGGCGGGAGCTGGTCGGGGGTGGAATCAGCTAGGCAGGTATACCCTCAGCCAAGTAATGCCTACTTGCAAGTCGGCGAAGAAATATTTTAAACAAAAGTACTTTGAACTTATATTTAAGAAAAAAAATCTACTTTAAAAGAAAACGCTTCCCAGGTTTTGTCCGGACCGAAGCGTCTCAGCGCGTGTATGGCCATTTCTTGTTGTTGTTGTTGTTGAAATGTTTTCGCCGGACAAACCCCGGGAGTCACGCAACAGGCTTGGGTCAGTCCGAGCCGACCGGGCGGGGCGGGGCGGGGCGGGGCGGGGTGGGGCGGGGCGGGCGTGCCACAAAACTTTGTCTCGTGACACTACCGAGCGCCTGCCGCGCCGCACCGGCGAAACTCCGCCCAAGATTGTTCTGTATTTCCAAGAATTTACAAGAGGAAAAAGAAGTTAAACTCAGCGATGCAGTTTCCATACGACCTGTCTTTTTGTTTCACACGGCGCCTTCAAACCAACTTCTGCTCGAACACGGGAAGTTTTTTTTTTTCGCAGAGTATTAGGAGCTTTTGCGTATGGAATGCAAGGTGCACGGGGTTTTCGTGCCGCCGTACAGCCAGCACAACAGCCCCGCCCTGCCCGGCTTCGGCGTGCCGCGCCACGCCACGCCACGCCACGCCACGCCGCGCCACGCCGCGCCACGCCGCGCCACGCCACGCCACGCCACGCCACGCCACGCCACGCCACGCCACTCTGTAACCTGACTGCTGAAGCCGCCGTTCGCCAAGGCCTTCTCTCCTCTCCGCCGCTCCACTTCACCTCTCCTCGCTTGCGAAACGTTCCACGGGCGTACACTGTAAGACAAGCCATGTGCGGCGCACCATGACAGGGCTACTCACTAAAACCACATGTTTTATTCTTATTTTCGACTGTTTTTCACGATGTTCTTTTAGTCAGGTATGGGACGAAAATTGCACTAAAAACACTGTTAAATTCCTACAAAGAATTTGAATCCTTTGCAGATTGCGAAGCATTTACTTTGCAATTGCAAAGAAATACTTCGCAATCTACAACGATTCAAAATACTTTGCAATTTGCAAAACATTTGCAAAGCATTTCTTTGTAGAAATATGACAGTGAAGAGGCACTTAAAATTTATTTAAAATAAGGACATTCGGTTAACAGTGTACATGACAATTAGGTTCCTTTAAAATACACGTGTGTATCAATCTTAACCTCGACTTATTTGACACATTTGATGCACCAGTTATTGCTCAGTTGCCCAAGGGTTCAAGAGATCAGAGAGGCGGCGAGCAGGGAGGGGAGGAAAGAGAAGGAGCGGCTGAGTGAGTGTGGAGGAGAGAGAGAGAGAGAGAGAGAGAGAGAGAGAGAGAGAGAGAGAGAGAGAGAGAGAGAGAGAGAGAGAGAGAGAGGCATAAATGCCGTTCCGCCATTTTGCCGTGTGGGTGTGAAGAGGCGAGGAGAACGCATTCGTTTAGCCTGGGAGGGGTCCGAGAAATATGGGCTGTCAACTCGCAGGCCAACTACAAGCCCCTCCTCGCCTCGCCAGCCCTCACTCGCCTTCTCACTCTCAAACCGGACTCGCCCAACCGGCCAATAGAATAGGCTGCTCCGTCGGACTTCTTGTGTCTGAGTGTGAGTGTGTGTGTGTGTGTGTGTACATATATTTTCTGTCTGGGGAGTGCCACTGGGGCCATAAAACCAACGCGAACACTGTTGGAAAGAGTTTAAAAGATGTTCAACTGAATATACATCGAGTTCAAAGTATGTTTCCAGAATATTTAAAAGAAAAGAAAAAGAGGTAAAATATGGGAAAAAAATTTCTCGAGTTCGAAACTGTGAGCACAAATGTTGCGAACTTAATCGAAGACAACACAAAATCCAAATTCCCCTCAACTGCTGATACGGATAGGGGGCAACAAGAGTGAACCACGTGGTGACCGGCAAGAAACTCAATAAAACGTAAAGATAACCCAAAGGGATGCGGCATTCATTTTCCCCCGAGCTGGCAACACTGTTGTCGAGAGGGCCGTGGGACTGGCTGGGGGGCGCGGGGAAAGGGGTCCGGGGAAAGGGGGGGAGAGGGGGGAGAGGGGGAGGGGGGGAGAGGGGGGGAGGAGGGGGTGGCGCGCCCAGCGTGAGCGGCAGCAGGCACCCGAGCGTGTAGTGGATGTGTTTGTGTTTGCGTCTGTGTGCGTGTCCGTCTGTCCCTCTGTCCGTCTATCCATCTGTCCGTTTGTCCGTCCGCCCGGCCTGGCCGCGCAGGGGCGAGCTTCACTCCAACAGCCAGCGTCCATTAGAGTAAGAAGCGAACCAGTATCACAAGTAAGTTATTTTCCAAACACAAGCGCCGCTCTGATCAAGAAAAAAATAGAAAAAAAAAAAGAAGAAATGGGGAAAAAAAGCGCGAGGCGTGACATCAGCCAGCAGATAGCAAATCTTTCGTTGCATGCTTGTTCAACGAGACCATGAAAAGCTGCGCTAAAACGATTGCGTGCATCGGAGAAAAAAAAAAAAAAACACACGGTGGGCGCGCGACGGGAAAGACTGCCAGTTGTGTTGAGTTTTCATACAAAGTATATGAGCTCGGCGTTTCTGATTGCAGATCGACCACCACGAGGCACGGAGCAGGGCACCATCCCCATGTGTGTGTGTGTGTGTATCCCTCGGAGGTGCATCAAATACTGCCCACCCCCTCTATTAGGGTCCAGTAATTGGCTAATTGCTTGCGCACGGCACGGGCGAGGCTCAAAGAAACAGTAAATCATCGGGGTGCCGCCCCTTTTTTCGTAGGTTTCGGGGCTAAATTCGCAGAAAAGGGAAAATTACAAGTTTGAACTGATATACAAGGCGGGCTTTAAAGAGGTCAATTATCACGCGACTACCGTCAAAGGGTTGAAAAATATTGCAAAAAAAATTATTGAAGTATTCTATGACATATCTCCAACCACTTCCAGTCACATATCGGCCTGCAATTTTTTTTCTTTTCTCGATTTTGGTTCGACACTCTACATTTTTCCCCTTCCCTTTCCTGATACCCCCTCCCCTGAAATCCCCCCATCCCCTACTCTCTCTCTCTCTGTCTCTCTGTCTCTCTGTCTCTCTCTCTCTCTCTCTCTCTCTCTCTCTCTCTCTCTCTCTCTCTCTCTCTCGCACCGATCTATTACCTCGGCGGCTGGCTCGCATCGTAATTGTCTGTCATAAAATGTCTGATTTATTGTTCAAGTTCGACTATTTCTCTTTGAGAAGAAAGAAAAGAAGAAAGAGTGAATCGTTCGGAACAAGTTTCAAGCAGAGAGAAACCTCAGACACAATACTACCGAGTACTGGAAACCATACCAAAGCCCTATACGCGAAATTACAAATCAATCGTCCACGGTAAAACTGGCGCTGGGGTCTTGCATGGTTTTCAAGACAACTTTCTTGATGTTCAAGACGTTTTGGAAAACTCAGGACCTCTCGTTAACGTCCTGAAAACCAGGACGATTTCCAAGACATTGCTCTTGGTTTTCAAGACAAGAAGAAGTGGAATAATTTCAAGACGCGACGTCTTGAAAACCAAGAGCAATGTCTTGAAAATCGACGTATGGTCTTGATTTTTCCAAAACATGTGGAAAACCAAGACGACAGTTTTACCGTGTCGTGGGGTCGTGCGAACTACTAGGCCCTACACGAACACACCCCGCACAGTTTTAATGTCTTCCGGAGCCCACCAGCGCCGCACTCCCGCCCTTCCCTCTCAATTTCAGCCGAGGCAGCCGGCCTCGCTCGGCCGGGCCGGGCCGGGCCGGGACCTTACCGGCACATGATACATGATTGGTGTGTCTCATAGCCGGGCCGGGCCGGGCCGGGCATGGCCGGGTGACGTGGAGGAGATGCCTCGGTAATTGGGGCCTACCCCCCCCCCCCTCCGCCCCGCACCCAACCCCCTACCCCCAGAGCCAAACAGGTGAGCATTCCCGCCGATGAGATTAATAAACTGTACTCGGCTCGCATAACCCTTCATCATCGACTGTCACTCGACCGAATTTCGACATAATAAAATTGATAAAATGGAAAATAAAATAAAAATAATTCGAAGTATTTTCCTGTTTATTATATATTTGCCTGAACACTGCATTTGTAATGGTCACGTTTATCGCCCAAAATGAGCGACGTATTTCTACATCGCTCCATTACAGCGATGTTCGCTAAAATGACTCAGAATGAGTCGTATCTAACACTCACATTGACTGATACCAGCTGAAACGACTCAAAAAGAGTCAAAGCCATAGCCGATAATGTCGTCATTATGACTCTCACTGAGCAATGTCAATCTCTTCCCCGCTCTCCAAAGACTTTAAAAATTCGGGTCACAATCTCGCTCTCTAGGGAGCGAGATTCACTACTCGTCGATTTACACACCCAGAAAAGCGTGTACTTGGATCATGAAAAATGTACTTGAATCGAGTGCAAAGTACTTGATGATTTCAAGTACCATGTTCTTGAGTAATTGTCCTCAAATCAACCCCAATATGTACTCAAATCGTTCACCTTCGCGCTTGAATGGAACACATGTTCACTGGTAAAACTTAGTTGTACGCCATTTTCAAGCGTACAACTACGCTTGAAGACCTTACGCCCTTCTTGAAGCATACAACTACGCTTCAAGAAAATTCCCCCATGCATTTAGATAGGAGGAAAAGAGCACATGAGCTCTGGTACGCTTCAAGAAGGGCGTACGGACTGTACGCTTCATGAAAAGCGTACAACTACGCCTTACTTTTACCAGTGTTCTTGGTTCAAGGCCAAATTGGGCTTGGATCGAGCGTCAAATTGTACTTGAGAGATTCAAGTACACGCTTCTGCAGTGTACTTGGAGGCGAGTGGCTCCCGCGCGTGTCGCGCGCCGCGCCCCGCATGGTGTAATGAGAGTCATTTTTAGGGAGATGCATGGTCCTCTTCACTCCTCTAATGGAATGATTGCTTGTCCTCACACTCGCCTGCTAACATAAATCAGGTAACACACTACACTGCGTGCTCGCTCGCACTAGCGCACTTACACTGTAAAAAATAGTTGTTGAATTACAAACTTTTTAGTGATGACAGAGTTTGTTTAAAAACAACGAAGTCATTTTTGTTTAAAACAAATATGTGATGTTATTTCACAACAAAATTTGTTACTGTACAAAAATTCTGTCCAGTTACGACGCTACAGTTGTTGCCAAACATAACTTGTTGTAATTTTACAATAATTTTGGTACATAAACAAAAGAGTTTGTTGTGCAACAACATGACCCATCACAAAACTTAGCAAGAAATTTGTTGTAAATTTACAACAATGTTTTTTACAGTGTAGGGGTCGGGGCGGGTCGGGTCCCCCTTTCCTTTCGCGCGCCGCTCTTTTCCACCCACATCGTATTTCACTACGAGCTTCGTGCCGGCCACTGCCGCCCACTGCGACGCGGCCGCGCCCGGCCCGCACGGCAACAAGGCTGCGCCCAAACAATGATTCTCTAGTGGACTCCGAACGCAGCCTGCACTAGAAACCCAAAGTGTGTGAGCGTGTCACGTTGTAGGCGTGCGAATTTTATGATTCGTTTACTGGTGCGACATTCCTAGTAAACTTCACATTTTCGCTTGTTGAAGTGTGTACCAAATTCACCACCTCTGAATTCATACACACCTAGAAAAGCGTGTACTTGAATATATCAAGTACAGTTTGGCGTTCAATCCAAGCCCGATTTGGCCTTGAACCAAGAATATGTGCGTTCCATTCAATTGCGAAGGGGAACGATTTGAGTACAAATACTAAAGAACATGGTACTTGAAATCATCAAGTACTTTGCACTCGATTCAAGTACATTTTGCATGATCCAAGTACATGCTTTTTGGGTGCACCTTACGGCACTTGGATTTCCAATGTGTGCATCAACTGAACGCACTTCAGAAAAAAATAAAAATGCTTCCAAGCCGCAACCTATGCTGGTGTCAACCGCGGCTAATCCCAGGTTTTAAGACCTACACACAAGAAAAAGGCAGCAAGTCCCAGCTGAGCTGGCCTGCTGGTATGCGGGGCCGTGTGCGTGGTATGGGAGTTCCCCGAAGAGAGCCGCCCCAGCCAGACGGCAGCCAGGCGTGCGCCGAGGGGTACCCGCACGTACATACCAGAGGAGACTTTTTGCTGTGCCCCGCTGGAGAGGGCAGACGGGATTGGTCGGGCTGGCTCGCGCACGCTCGAGCATGTGTGTGTGTGTGCGCATGTGTGTGTGTGTGTGTGTGTGTGTGTGTGTGTGTGTGTGTGTGTGAATGAGTGAGTCTGCGTGTCTTTGACAGGTGGTGTGGCTGGACGAGTAGCCAGTATGGCGCTGGTCGCCGCCATAACGTTCCGTTTCCACTGCCTGTAACGACTGGAAACGTTTCCGATGCTTCTTCAAAAAACCAAAGTTCAGATTAAACACAAAAATTCCAAGTATTTCTAAATATTCACTGCAAATCCTCGAATCCAGATTCTCGCACGAAAAGGGAAAGGACACTTTACCTTGCTTATTTTGGGTGAGAATTTTAAACCTCACTCTATTTGAGTGAGATATTTTTTAGCCTCGCTCTATATGAGTAAGGATTTCTTAGTCTCACTTTATTTAAGCAAGAATTCTCACTTTATTCGGGCGAGATCACAAAATTCTTTCTCAAATAGAGTGAGGAAAAAAATCTTACTCTCCAGAGAGTAATAAAATTACCCTCAAATTCTCGCTCGTACAGGAGCGAGAATCAGGATTCGTTCATTTTCAGTGTTTACATAAACTTTGATTTAACATCGTATTGGCAACAATCCGGGAGCGGCTGCAAGTACAAATTTTGGACCGAGGCCGAGGCAAATTTGATGGAAGGCGGTGGTGTGGCAACACCAACCAAACCGCTCGTAAGAACGCACTCGGTGTTTTACGAGCCGAGGCGAGGCGTGGCGCCGGTGGCCTATGGGGCTCCGTGCCGGCCGGACCCCATGGGCCCTATGGGGGGGCCGCGGCCGCTCGTAAACCCCATGACCCGCGTCGCATGCAGACCGGAACAGGGGAGGGGTAACCAGGGGAGGGGCTTTTGTTTCGCAGCGAATCAAAAGGGTAAGCGTATGTGTTACCTCAGCGCAGTTAAACAGGGGCGCAAATGTCAACTCTCACCTCTCCCCCCCTCCCCCACTAAGTTGCACCGCTACGCGGGAAGGTAGCGGCTTATAAATTAATTTGTATTATAAAGTTTTCAGAAAAGATCCGAATCGAGATCGAAATTGTAAGCAGATGATGATGATACTGAAGCTCGTAATCTCTGGAGAGCGTGGGCGCCCAGGCACCAACGCGACACAATCCCCCTGTATAATATTCTGCCACTCGTTGCTCTCTGTCCGAGAGTATGAAACACTAGCTGATACACTTAGGAAGGTTTTTTTGCTTCAGTTTTATCATCTGCTAAAACTTTTTTGAAGCTTTCGCCCCCTTTTTTCTATCTTTAGACTTACTTTTCATGCCGGCGAATCCCACGAGTCGACTCGACTTGACTCGCGGGTGATTTATCAAAACCTCCGTCAGGGGCAGCAGGGGCGGGGCGGGGCGGGGGGTCCTGCAGCACCTGATTGTCGCGCACGCAATAAAAATATCTCATTTGGTATGTACACTTCTCGTGACCAGATGCCATCAGGAAACTGCAAGGTCCCCTTCCCTTTTTCCTCCCTGCGGCGCGGCGGGGCGGGGCGGGGCGGGGCGGGGCGGGGCGGGGCGGGGGAGGGCCGGGCCGGGGGACACAGCCGCGGCCGCAAGGCGCCGTGCGCCAGCCTGCACGCCACCCTGCAGGGCGCCATCCATGAGTCACAGCCAGAGCGAGACAAGCAAGCATGGCGCCCACCAAGCACTAATAAAAGCTTACAGTGATTTTCACTGTAAGCGACGTTGAACCTTGCAGCACTGTTGCCTACGGTGAATTTTCACCGTAAATTACGGTGAATGTCACCGTAAGCTACGGTGATGCACCCTGATTCTCCGTAGCTTACAGTGACATTCACCGTAGCTTACGGTGAAAATTCACCATAAACTACGATAATGCAGGGTTCACCGTCCGTAGCTTACAGTGAAAAACACCGTAATGTTTTAAGAGTGAGGCATTCGCAAACTTGAAGCTGTGCTAATTTTTTTTTTTTTTTTTTTTTTGTAGAGCCTAAAAAGGTTGAAGAAGTACACACTCAGATTCTTTCTAGACTTTTTTTTTTTTTACTATAGACGTTTTAAAACATCTATACGATAAACATATTTCCCTTTGACTATTGACAGGGAAGCTGAACCCGAGTACAAGTTACATAGAAATCCGCGAGTAATCTATAGACAAAAATGTTTTCATTGTAGTTGCGAAAATCGCTTAGTAAGCAGAGTAGAAATTTGCCAACAGTCCTAAATAAATTAATCCATAGAGGATTGAGGATGAATAAGAGATCACAGAGAAAAACATTTTTTACCTTCTACGCAAGGACTGGCTAGGTGCGTTTAGAGAGATAAAGCAGCATAAAGGGTACCTTCTCCACCTAATGAAATCGTAAGGCTAAAGCAGTGCTCATCAGTTTGCGCTTATCGCTGCAGCCCCCGGCTGACCGCCATTCACACTCCGCCGTGATACCAATCACACGATCACGTGGTTATTGCTTTGACTCTCCCGATGACACCCCCTCACGGGATGCTATCGCTGCGTTTACCATCGCTCCGGCCGCCGGCCAGGCCCCGGGGCGCTGGTGCAGGGGGCGCTATAGTGCCCGTATCCTGCCAACGCCGCTACCGTCTTCCACGACTCAGTATCAATAACTTTGCGTTCCGCGGGACTAAAACACGAGGGGTCGACCACTTCGATATTCCATGTACACATTGAAAAATATTCCAGATATTCCAACATATTCCAGTCCAAAAATATTCGAAATATTCCAAAAACATCCCAAATTTTCCAAAAATATTCGAAATATTTCAACATATCCCTGATATTCCAAAAAAATTATCCCACATTTTCCTGATATTCCAAAAATATTGTTCTACATGTTCCAAAAATATTCCAGATATTCCAACTGGAATATATTCCATGTACAGAAATATTTCAAGTGGTCGACCCCTCGCTAAAACATTTTTATTTTTTTATATTGTTTTTTAGCAGATGATACATTCTAGCTAGCCTTAACTTAAATGACAATTACTAAACGTAAGATAATGTATCAGCTAGCTTGTACTCTCATAAAGCGAGTGGTGAGTGTGGCAGAATAATATACAGGGGGGATTGTGTCGCTCGCTCGCTCGCGCGCCCGCGCGACAATGCCTTGCAGTTGCCGCTGCCGCAACGGCCGATTAACAATGCTCGCTCGGACCTTTGGACGCTTTGGATTAAGCGACCCGTGCCCCGTCCCCTAATAGCTTTAAAATGAAAAAACCCTCGCCTATTTTATTTTAATTTTCATCGTCCGAACTACCCTCCAGCTTCGACACTCTAGATACAATGAAATGCCAATCAACGTAAATGAAAAAAAAAAAAACATGTAGCAACAAAATGTATCATCTGCTTTCAATTCCAATCTGGATTGAAATTTTTTCCGTATATTGCTCCGTACCTTATAGGGCCTGGTACGGAAAAAAGGTACGGAAAGCCGTTACAGGCACCGTACTAGAAACGGAGAGCTCCGGATAAAAATTAGCGGTAACATTTCCGTACATATTCCGTACCAACAGTTTAATTAACATGGGCTCTTATGAGGGATAGACAACGGAAGCCGGGTACGGAGTGACCGTAGTCCGTACAGACGGTACTTTTCCGTATGCGGGACCGTGATTTTTTTTTACAGCAGCTTGGACACCTCAGGTGAAATGAAATAGCGAACCGACGTAAACGTAAAAAATGTATCATCTGCTTTCAATCCCGATCTGGATTGAGATTTTTTTTTTCAACCGCGCCTGACTGTATGTCCCGATCCCTACTCCGGATCAGCGTTGTGGTTGTTACGCGTCCACTCTAAATGTCAAAGGACAGTTATTGTTACTAGTACCGGAAATGTGCTCTGTTATAACCTTGCGACGAAATTTTGCGAACAATTTGGTTGTTTCGCAATTGCAAAGAAAAATTTGTGCGTATTCCAAACAAAATAGTTCGTAAACTTATGATCCCTGATCCCTTCCGCCTCACGAACAAATTTCGCTGTGTGCTGCGAAGCGAAGTCGAAGCGAAAGCGAAGAAAATTCTTTGTATTACAAATCACCCAAATACTTCCGATCGTTTTCTTCGTAAAACAAATTCTTCCAAAGGTTTTAACAGTGTGCACTGAAAACTGTAAAGTGAGCATTGGAATGCACGCTTAAGTTAGCGTGAGCATCCCGATGCTCACTATAACTTAAGTGTGCATCCCCATGCTCACTATAACTTAAGTGTGCATCCCCATGCTCACTCTAACTTAAGCGTGCATCCTATGCTCACTCCATCTTAAACGTACAATGCACACTACACAATCTTAAAATATTAGGAACGTCGACATTCATAAAATGAATCTTTTCGTCATATAACGAAGAATTTTTGTGCTGTCGTAATACAAATAACGAATTTTTTAGTTTGTATTACGAAGGTTCTCTTTGTATTAATGAACAAATTGGAAGATCAGTATCTTACAAAGCAACGTGTGTTACCGTCACACAATATTGATCCCCAGAGCTGTTTACACTATTTGTTTGTAAGATTTTTAGAGTGTACAGTTTTTAGTGTGTGTGTGTGCATAATTAGTTCAGAGAATTCCCCTGTTCATTTTGAGTGACACCTGCACATGGTGATAAAGGATTAACGACGAAAAACGTTTTCCACGACATGACTCAATCAACAGTACCTTCTTACTTTATATAATTCACTGATTTTTTTTATTAAACTTAGAATTGTACTCAGACATGAACAAGAAAAACAAAAGCAAGCTAAATATCACTGAACAAACCTATACGTTTAGCTCTTAACAAAGTTTTGGTTAATATTACGAAGCACTATCAAGACACATGTTTATCAAGTTATTACAAAGGTAAGTGGGTTTGAAAAAGCCTCCGCAGACTTCTAGATTGAGAAAACATCTTCTGGAACACGGAACATTAAAACAATTTATCTCCAGTGTGGGTACGAACGTGTCTGCGCAAATTTGCTGACAGAGAAAACATCTCGTGGCACACGGAACACTGAAACGGTTTCTCTCCAGTGTGGGTGCGGAGGTGGATGCGCAGAGCTCCTGACTCAGAAAACATCTTGTGGCACACGGAACACTGAAACGGTTTCTCTCCAGTGTGGGTACGAAGGTGTCTGCATAGACTTCCTGACTCAGAAAACATCTTCTGGCACACGGAACACTGAAACGGTTTCTCTCCAGTGTGGGTACGGAGGTGGGAGCGTAGACTCCCTTGCTGAGAGAACATCGTCTGGCACACGGAACATTCAAACGGTTTCTCTCCAGTGTGGGTGCGCAGGTGTTGCCGGAGTTCAGCAGAGGTAGAAAACGTCTTGTGGCACACGGAACACTCAAACGGTTTCTCTCCAGTGTGGGTACGGAGGTGGGTGCGCAGATTTCCTGACTGAGAAAACAACTTCTGGCACACGGAACACTCAAACGGTTTCTCTCCAGTGTGGGTACGGAGGTGGTCGCGCAGAGTTCCAGACTCAGAAAACATCTTGTGGCACACGGAACACTGAAACGGTTTCTCTCCAGTGTGGGTACGAAGGTGTTTGCGTAGACTTCCTGACTCAGAAAACATCTTCTGGCACACGGAACACTGAAACGGTTTCTCTCCAGTGTGGGTACGGAGGTGTTTGCGTAGACTCCCTTGCTGAGAGAACATCGTCTGGCACACGGAACACTCAAACGGTTTCTCTCCAGTGTGGGTACGGAGGTGGGTGCGCAGATTTCCTGACTGAGAAAACACCTTCTGGCACACGGAACACTCAAACTGTTTCTCTCCAGTGTGGGTACGGAGGTGGGTGCGCAGATTTCCTGACTGAGAAAACACCTTCTGGCACACGGAACACTCAAACTGTTTTTGTTTTGTTTGGTGAGGAACTTTGGTGCGTGGGTTTCTTCTTGATTTGGTAGACATCTTGTGGCAAATGGAACAGGAAACCCTGAAAATAGACGGTATGTTGTCAGTACGCTGGAGAAGAAAGGTAGGACATAACACCTTTTAAAGGCGCTATTTATAGCGAAGGCATTTTTTTTTTACAGGGTACACTTCTCTCACGATCGACCTCCCGCACGGCTAACTAGCCTCGCTGCGAGGCCCCAGATGAGCGGCAAGGACGCGAGAGGACGTACGTGATTTTCGACTGATGGCCAGCAGTGTACGTGCGGCACTTCCCCGTACGTACGTACTGTAGCGCAGCGATACAACTTCCCAGACACACTGCGAAAAAAAAGAAAAAAAAATGGGGTACACGACCAGCGCCAGACCTGAACAAGAATCATTTATTCATTTATTTCTCCACGACACGTCGGTAAGCTCAGGCGTCAGTAGTGAGATATAGACTGCTGCTCTGGCCGGCCAAAGAAGCAGGTCGCCTCCGCCTCGCCGTTATTGAGGGCTCTGGAGAATGAGTGCGTACACCAGGGTGTAATCACAGGTCAAAGACTATTCACTATTTTATTTTTTCCCCCGCCTGGGCCTGGCCTCCTCGTCAGATATTTATTTGTTGCAGTGTGGCCAGTCATTGTGTAGGGTTGCTCGGTATAATTGCCCGGGTTTTCCGACCCGCCCTGCGCGCCGCTCGACACCTGCATGCATGCATCCCCCGCATGTCAAAAGTCAAGAGCGAGAGAGAGAGAGAGAGAGAGAGAGAGAGAGAGAGAGAGAGAGAGAGAGAGAGAGAGAGAGAGAGAGAGAGAGAGAGAGAAGGACGACCTGACACAGGCTCCGCGTAATTTCTATGATTAGGTTAAACGCCTGTTAATCCCGGGCCCTGGCGCTGCACTGCGCGGGTCTGGGGCGGCGTGCATCCCGCTCGGACACCTTGTGTGTGTGTGTGTGTGTGTGTGTGCGTGTGTGAGTGTGTGTTGTATGTACACGGCGCCGTACGCTTACGCACCTGCGGCGGCGCCCGCCTTCATATTTATATCGATTTATTCGAATGACGCTTCGATATGCGGGCGGGGCGGGGCGGGGCGCGCTCATGTCGCGCACGCCCACTTCAACAACGAGAAAAAGCCCTCGTACATTACGGGGCGGCGGGGTTGCGCGCCGCCGTCGTGCTACTTTTAATAAAAACCACATTCATGACAGATTTCTTTTTATTTGTAAGGCATAGTTTTTAGGAAAGTATTGTATTTTTTTTTTAATTTTTTTTAAATAAAGATTAAGTACAAATTTTCAAAATAAAAGTGCGCGCCCAAATAATACTTTTCGGTTGTCAATGTGGTAGTCGCGCAATAATAAGGTCTCAGACATTGGCAATAATTTGAGCGGTTTCCTGTCAGTCGGACCGGGCCACACCCTCTGGGGCCCGACCCGGCCGCCCTCGGCCCTCCGCCCAGGCGGCCCCGGCCCGGCTCAACTCAGCAGCAGCAGACGGCGCCGGGCCCCGGGGCCCTGCGGCGCGACGCCGCCGTCAGTGACCGGGGCGGGGCGGGGCGGGGCGGGGCGGCGCGGCGCGGCGCGGGCGGGGCGGGGCGGGGCGGCGCGGGGCGGGGCGGGGCGGCGCGGGGCGGGCCGGGGCTGGGCGGATCCTGGGCGCCAGTAGTTTTGACACGGCCAGCTGACGCAGCTGACAGCTGACGCACGACGGCGTTGCGATCTGACCGCTTCCGTACACTCCCGCATTGCATGTCAGGAGACCCTCTTGCCTTTTGCACGTTTCAAGTTGCAATGCACAGTCGTCGAACTGCTGACGGGGCGAGGGCGTGGCCGCCGCCGCTCCGCCCCCCTGCCCGGCGCGCCCATCGTGCACCTCTGCGCTCCGGTTGCCTACCTGCCGGGCGTTCCATCCCGAACGCGCTTCCGCCCCGCCCCGCCCCGCCCCGAGCCGCCACGCCCTTTTGCTCTGCAGATTTCACCCTCGCTGATCGCCTATTGCCCGGCCGGGCCGCGGCCAGCCTGGACACTGGTACGCAAAGAGGTAGGAGGCCGGGCGGCGCGCCGTGGTCCGGTGCGATGCCACGCAAATCACTGTAATTCCCAGCCCCGGCCGCACCGAGCACCGCCGCCCCGCCCCGCCCCGCCCCGCCAAGCCAAGCCTCGCTTGCACAGCATGGCAGCGGCAGCACGTTTGCCTGTGCGCCCCGCCACGCCCCACCTCGCCCCGCCCCGCCCCGCCCCGCCCGCCCCGCCCGCCACACCACCCCCCGCCCCGCCCCGCCCCGCCCCGCCCGCCTCGCCCCGCCACGCACAGGTCCTGGTCCAGCACTCCACCTTCAACGCGTCCATAGACAGCTGCGGCCGCGTACGAAAGTCCCTGTGGCCCTACCCCGCCCCGCCCCGCCTCGCCCCGCCCCGCCCCGCCTCGCCCCGCCCCGCCCCGCCTCGCCTCGCCTCGCCCCGCCCCGCCCCGCCCCCCTCCGCCGCGCCGTGCTCCCTATCCCCGGGCCGCCCACGGCCGTGCGCGAGACGAGAGCGGCGCGGCCGGTCCGGCGCGGCCCGCGGTGAGGCTGCCGGCTGATTCCGAGGATCGCTCTCGCACTTCTGTCCTTGTCGCACTCACGTAGCGCTGCCATACCCAGCATAGGGCACCGTCGTAGGTGCGACAAGGAAGGAGGAACGAGAGCGATCTTCTGAATCAGCTGGCTGGGCCATGGCTGGGCGAGGCTTGACGCGCTCGCAGGGCCGCGGGCCGGCCGGGCCTCCAGGGGCTCCGTACGGCAAGTGTAAATTGTTGGTTTTCATGTGTCGATTACGCGCCGGACCCTACGGCCGGCTCCGCCCAGCCAACGCCTCGCAAGAGGCACACACACTGTAATTTTTTTTTTGTCATTCATTTTACAACATATTTTGTGACAAACTAGTTGTGCAAAAATAGAAACAAAATTTCTGTCAACCAGACAAAAAAATGATCACCGAATAGATTGTCATTTGATTTTGACAAATTATTTGTCAAACTACAACTAATTAATCGACAATAATTGTTGTCACTGATGATAGTTATTTAGCTGTGAAGTCTGGGAGTTTTTTTAATACGCATGTTTTTTTTACGGCTTCTGACAAATTGTTTTTCTTGGATTAATGGCAAGTAAGTCACGTTCCACTTTTATCCAGATGATATTTGTCAAAAGACAGTTTTTTTTTCTTACAGTTCAGGCTGATGGGAAATCAAGCCATGATACAGATTTGTTCCTGAGATTTAAAAATAATATTGAAGAGTAACAGCAATTATTGTAAATCCTACACCTATACCTTAGGCCATTTACAAGTTGCAGCCAACTTTGGCCCAAAAGAGACATTCCTGCATTGGCATCTCATGAGGCACAAAAATCAACAATCTTTACTTGAAGCTCCTGATTATAATGGTGCAAATGAACCGTGTCCCATCTCCTGGTCTTGGATTGTTAAATTGTTACATAATTGTACCAAAGTCTAATACAATGTTGCCTTTTTCCCAGGATCAATCTATTATTTTTGACAGTTCAAATAAGAAATATGAGCTACGGGAAACTGTGAAATAATAATAAAATTTTGTGGGGAGAATTTTCTTTTAACATAAATTACAAGAAAACCAATAACAATACTTTTCAAATGATCTTTTGTATGCCATCACTTTAATTCTTTTTATTTTTTTTTTTGAAATTTTTAAAGAAATCTTCCTAGCAGCTGGTTTTGTGGTGAAAGAATGGCCCTTCTCCCTGCCCGCTGCCTAGACGGCCTGGGCTGGGCTCGGCCTGGGGCTTTTCGCCCCCGCAACTACGCACGCCACAGAGACTTGCACTAATACAAACTAAACTTTACGACCTGCCAACATGGTGGGGCACTTACCTGACCTGGAGCTTCTCGGCTAGCAAAGAAGTAATAACATTGACAGCGACTGGCGACTGGACGGTGAAATTAGGTTAGGTTGGTACAAACAGTTCGCGAACACAGTTCTAAACTCAATCTATGTTGTTGGGCGTTGAAATAAAATTCCCTTGAATTGCGCGCACTTAAAGTTGTAATAATAAAAATATTGGAGCGATAATTTTTTCAAATGTAAATAAATAAACAAATAAACAAATCACAGCGGAGTCGTCTGCACATCAATCGGATTTTTGATGACATTTGTTGAAAGGCCCTCCAGTTTTACCAACCCATGTGCAGATTACAACTTATCACTTTTGATTACTCAAACTATTACCGTTATTCGACAATATAATAATTTATGCATCAAATTGAAACCTTTTAACTTAACCGGATTTAAATTTAAGTTTGTCGCTCTTAATTAAGGCGCGATTTTTTTTTCAAAGATGGTCGCAATGGACTACAGTATACTAACGGCCAGTTAGAAGTTGAAACTGCAGTCAGTGTAGAGTATAGCCTGTTGTGATCATCTCTGAAAGTGCGTAACGGAAATAAGTGAAACAGCAAGAAGTGTTCTTTAAAGATTTTATTTGTGAAAGTGTGTTCATTGTGTGAGTGTTCAAATAAGTGTGAAAATTTGCCGACATTATCTATGGTGGCAGGAAGATTAAGTGCTGGAAATACCATCTTCACTACAAGTACAAGTAAGTACCCTTACTTAACCTCGCACTTGAGTAGGCCTATAGACGCAGTTGTGTCAAGACCATCTGCTCAGCTGTTTGTTGTCACTTCCAACACCATCTTTTATTTTTATTGTCTCATTATTAATTGTCTATATTCACCCTTGAACTGGTGGAAAATGGTGCTTATTGAAATGACTATTATCAACATTATTGCTTGCACTGCGCAGTAGTAAGGTTCCTCTGGTTATATTTTAACACTAATTATTTCTGTTCATAATCCATAGTACTGGTGCTTTACCCTTAGTACCATACTCATTTAATGTAAAAACATTTCCGCTATCATTCCATATAGTAATCCTTTTGTATTGTGCGTTTAGTGGACAATTGGCTCCCTTCAAAGTGATGCGTATTCTACTTTAAAGATGTAATGGCATCAACCGAAACCTCAAACAAGCTGAATCTATTTAGTTCATTTTGAGTGTGATTCGATACTTAATTATTACATCCGCCTAACATATCATCCCTATTTCTTGTCCTCGTACCATGCACCAGTGCCATGTCAAGTCCCCGTTCCTCATTAGCATTACAAACCCAGACTTCCGTTTCTCCTCTTTTCCACCTTACCCTAAAACTTCCCACCTGACTATCGCTCAGCGTGGCGCCTACTGCCCGCCCGACAAAAAGGACACAAAGGTAAACACACTGCCACTGGGGCGCAGAGCCTGGAGGGGGGACAAAAGGGTTTGGCGCACTGCTCGCTCCGCGTTGCCTAACGGCCTCCCCCTCGCGTGGCGTGGCGTGGCGTGGCGTGGCGCGCAGCCAGCGTACGGAGGATTGATTTATCTGGCCGCACGTCTGTTATTACTGTCCGCCGGATGACGGACAAGTCAAGCCGGACGGACCATATAATTCCCATTGGCGCCAAGCTAACGCCGTCCCGTCCCGTCCCGTCCCTGCTGCTGCACCGGCCGCCCCGCCCCCCCCGCCCCGCCCCGCCCCGCCCCGCCCGCCCAGGCCCTCGGGAGTGTGTCCTCGGCGGGACGGGGCGCCCTGCTGCACCACCACCTGTTTCCTACCCGCCCCAGAGGGAAGTTCCTTCCCCACGCCTCGCTCCCGCCCCGCCCCCCGCCTCCGCCCCGCCCCCCGTCCGCCCCACCCCGCCCCACCCCACCCCGCCCCGGCCCGGCCCGCCTCCTGGGGGAGCTCGTATCCGCCGACAAGTGCATCGTGATGATGCCACACCCCCGGAAACCTGTGTAGCAGGGAACCGTGCCAAACTCTGACCTAGCCGGCGTACGGCGGAGGATGAAAACCTCAAAACTATCGTTCTCTTACCCTGCAGTCTGAGGCGCGGCGGCGCCTCGCGGGCGTTGACACGACGCGACGCCGGGGCCGCGACGCCGGGGCCGGGGCCGGGGCCGGGGCCGGGGCCGGGGGCCGGGGCCGGGGGCCGGGGCCGGGGCCGGGGCCGGGGCCGGGCGGGCCGATATATCTGACGGGGGGCCGCGGCCGGCGGGCCGGGCCGGACTGGCGCTTCGACCGAATTAATATGGAGTGTGCCGTGCTGCGTCTGGTGCAACACACGACTCGGGACTTATGCGCGCATCAATTATTTGAGATGAGCCCCCTTGGCGTCGCGGCGGCGCGCCGGGCGCCGGGCCGGGCCGGCCGGACGGAATGGAATCGGCGTCGACTGTACGGCGGCGGGGGGGGAGGGGGCGCTTATGAATGTCTAAACAATATGACCGAGGTGGAAAGGGTGGGGGTGGTGGGGGGTGAAAAAGGGTTCGACCGTGATTTATTAATTATTGAACTCGCGCTGGGGCCGGGCGGGCATGGCCGGCCATGGTGGCGCGCCGCCTCGCGCCGCGCCGGGGCGATGGACGCCAGTTTATGCAGCTAGCGGAGCCGAATTTATTTTCAGTTTAGTAGTGTTGGGTGTTGTGGCCATTGATTTTTATTCATTTTTTATTTCGCATTACGATTGTATATTTTTAATTTTTTTTTTTTGAAGACTAGAAACGTCTCCTTTCCCCGTCTTCTATATCAGCGTCCCTCCTCGCGTGGGCCCGTCCTCCTCGTAACCAATACAGATTGAGTTATGAACTCGAAATTACACGACGATTATATTAAATTGGCCAGTCGAAGCCCATACAACATGTTTCCGTTTAGGTATATATACGACTGGACAATCGATGGTGCATGTACTCATACCCCTCATGATTCAGGCGGGTCAGTGCTGCGGCGGGGCTGGGCCTGGCGAGGTACACTGCTATAGGGGATTTACATAGAGATTGCTCGTTATTTTGTGTGCGTCTCAGGGGCGACATATCCTCGGGTTTTGTTTTGTGGTGTGTGTGAGTCTGTAAATATTTCAATAGGCCCAAACGTTAAAAACATTTTTTTATTATAATTACAAAATTTATCAGCAATATTTTTAAAGAAATTCCGTTAGAAGCCAGGTCACTCACTTAAATTCCGTGGATTTTTCCCCAAATCCCACAGCGGTAGTCGTTTGATGATCGCCAGGAGCAGCTCGGGTGCCCGGGGGAGTGCTCTGGCGGAGCGTGGGCGCGGCGCTTATCCCCCGCAGGCTCGCGGGGCGGGGCGGGGCGGGGCGCCGCTGTGCGGTCACCCTCGGGTCACCCTCCGGGTCACCCCCTCCCCTCCCACCCCCTGCGGCCGTAACGCTCCATTGGCGAGGTAGATCACCCAAGGTCACGCCGCGCCGGGGCCGGGGCCGGGGTCGGGGCGGGCAGAGAGCACCGGGAGGCTGGACGCATGGCGCATGGCCCGGGTGGGCGCGCGCCTGACAGTGAGGGGCAGTAGCGCTTCTCTCGTCACTTTTTGTATTTTCTCGAAAGTTCAGTTCGGTGTTCGGATATTATTTCTTCTTTTTTTTTTTGGGGGGGGGGGGGGGAGTTTTATTTCATGTGTACGCACTTGTATCGAAAACTCGCCACGTCGCCGTCCAGATCTCGTTTACCGCTCGACTCGAACGGCCTAATCGCCCCTATCTCGCCAATCAGCGTAATTCATCTTGTTCCCGGTGTCCCTGTTGGTTTACGTTACTGTCATAACGCCCGCGCTGTCTCCGTGCCGAGAGGAGCGCCGCGTCGGCCGTGCTGCCGTGGCTCTCCTCCTCCCCCTCCCTCTCCTCCTCCTCCTCCTCCTCCTCCTCCTCCTCCTCCTCCTCCTCCTCCTCCTCCTCCTCCTCCTCCTCCTCCCTCTCCTCCTCCTCCTCCTCCTCCTCCTCGGCCTCCAGGCCCACGTAGCCGAGCAGCGCTCGCGCCACCTACCGGCGGTACCGACCGAGCAGCCGGAGTCGGCTGCCCTGCTTGCTGCTTTTCCTCACAGATGGCGCTCTCAGTCGACATGGCACTTCCCACCGCCCCGCTCTCCCGACAGATGGCGGCACCGGGCTTCACCTGGCCGGAGGTGGAGAAGGTGACAGGGTACTTGCTCGACGTTCGGTTTACATTACACCAAATTAACATGCGTTGGTTCGGTAGATTTGTACTTGTCAGTCGTTTAGGGATGAATGCTCGCTTACTTTCTTACTTTATGCTTCTGCCCTATCTGATTCGCTCTCCATGCTCTCCGTCGCCTTTCTCCCTCCCCTCGCCCCCCCCCTCCCCCTCTGTCTCTCACCACTGCTGCTTCCCTTTCGCGAGTAAGTAGTTGGTTAGCGTCGTTAGGTTGAAGGGCTGGCGATGATGGTAATCGGCGTGGCACGGCCGGCCTGGGCGCCGCTGGGCTGGGCGCCGTGCACTTGTCGTGTGCTGCTGACCGCAAAAGGCCCACCGCGTCCCGTCCCGCCCCAGTCCAGACTGACAGTGCTTGTTGGAGCCAGCCGACTGATTCCGGAGATCACTCTCATACTTCTGTCCTTGTCGCACTCATGGGAAACTTCCATGTCCAGCATAGGGCACCGCCATAGGTGTGACAAGGAGGGAGGTAACGAGAGCGATCTTCGGAATAAGTCGGCAGCTGGACTGGAGCAGCTCGCCTCGAGCGAGGAGTTGACGGGGAAGTCGTCGTCGGGGACGTGCATTATAGTCAGGGACGTCTCTGGCTAGGTTATTCGGAAACACATAGCGTCAGCAGGGGTCCGTAACGAAACATAACTTTGCTTTGCGTTAGTTACTATATCGTAACGTTTCGAATTTTTATTAAAAGTTATAACGTTATTTTGGCTGTCGAAAATAAATCTGGTGAATGTCCTTCATCTATCCGGCACTCTTAGTCCATAACTTAACATTTCGTCAGTGGCCCATGTGTTTAATGTTATAACTTTAACGTGTTAAATAACGTTATAAGCGCATTCGTGTTAAGTTACGGACCCCTGAGCCTGAGCGTCAGTGATGGGGTATGGGGGGCAGGACAGGTAACTGTACCGAGCGCTGCTGCCCTCTGAAAGACCTTCGTCTTCCTCCACCGTCTCTCTGCCGCGAAAAGAACAGCGCGAACCCTGCCTTCTGCGGCGCCCCCCTCCCTCTCGCCCTTTCACCCCCTGCCGTCTCTCCTCTCCCTCGTCGCCGTGATCAACCCCTCACCTCTCACTACCCCCGGCCCGCCGCAGCCCCCCCCCCCACCCCCTCAGACCGTCCACCATCCCACCCCATCGCCCAAGAAGAATCAAGACAAACGAGTTGGAGTCGGTCTGTCCCTGCCGCGCCGCCCCTGCGCTGAGCGCGCGCGCCTCCCGCTGAGGCGCCCCTCCCCTCCCCTCTCCCCTCTCCTCCCCTCCTCTCCCCTCTCCCTCTCCTCTCCTCCCCTCCCCCTCTCCTCCGCTTCCTTTCTCCGGCTCCCACACCGACTTTGAACATATTCCATCAGGCATGAAGGGATACCCAGTGTCCGCGCGCCGCGTTGCTTTATCACAAAAGGCCCGCCCCGCCCCGCCTCGCCCCGCCCCGCCCCGCCCCGCCCCGCCCCGCCCCGCCCGCGGGGCCGCGGTGGCGCTCGGCCGCGCTCGGCTGCGCTGCTCGCTGACGCGGCTGAGATGAGAGGCGAGTCAGTCGCCAGAAGGAATTTTCTGTTCCCATGGAGCTTTTCGGCGTAATTTTCACCACCCTCTCTCCGCCGCTCCCTCTGTCTCTGCTGTGCTGGACCCGCGCGGCGCGCGGCGGCGGCGTTGTGCCGGTGAATAACATTATCGAGTCATCCTGATGAACTTGACGCGGCCTCGGGCGGGGCGGGGCGGGGCGGGGCGGGGCGGGGCGGGGCGAGCGCCAGCCATTTCACAATCCATTAATCAGGGAAACTAGGCGTCAAAAAATGTCGTCGCGGAGCGGAGGGCGGTGAAGTTGTTGCTCTCTGCGAGACGAGAGATGGTCTGGGCGGGGCGGGTGAGGAGATGTAGGCGGGGGCGCCCGGGGTGCGTCTGAGAGCAGGCCCGCCCCGCCCCGCCCCGCCCCGCCCCGCCCCGCCTCGCCCCGCCCCGCCCCGCCCCGCCCCGCCCCGCGTGCGCCGACAGCGGGGCCGCGGGGGCGCGGCCGGCTCTTTCGCTCGCTATTTGTCGAAGTGATGAGGGAAGAACACGGGGCGTTCGTTTGACCATTACAGAGGCCTTACACTGTAAAAAATACCGTCACTAAGAACCGTACAAACCGTTATTGTACTTGAAATTAACAGTGAAACGCTGTACATTCAGCTCGTTGTTCCCTACAATGTACAACAAATTTTAACAGTTTTCTATTGTGTTTAGAAAAGACAGTTCCACATTGTTGTTAAATTGTGGTACTTTTTAACAGTGTAATGTAGTGCCTTACCCCTTGCCTGCCCCGCCCCTGCCCCCGCCCCTGCCCCCGCCCTTCCCTACCCCCGCCCCTTCCCTACCCCCGCCCTTCCCTACCCCGCCCCTGCCCCCGCCCCTGTCCGACACCTAAAACCAATCATAATTGGGTCCTCCCTGATCTTTGTCCATTTCCTTTAGTAAAGGAAAAAAAACATACGACCATATGTAAAGTATGTCTCAATGGGCCTCGTGCACTCTCTGCCGTGTAAGCGTGAATTGACAACATTTCTCGTAAGTTTTGATTTACCTCTAAAGTTGTAAAGTTTCGATCGGTGTCGTAATTTTACGAAGGCTTTTGTGCTCGTTTATAGTATAACAAGTCGATACAAGTGTCATTATTTTTTTTTCTAACAATCTGTCATCGAAGTTTTTACGACATTTCTCATGGAAAATTTTCCCCGCGTAACCCGTGAAAACATTTCGCACAGTGCGTCGGCATTAGTACGAAGCTTCGATCGCGTTGATCTCAGTATGTGCTGGGGGTGCTGTACATTCGTACGTAGGCCTTTCCTCTGAGGAGGAGAGGCGGCTGAGGGAGAGGTGCGGGTGGGTCGGAGCTCGGGACGGGGCCGGGCTCGCCCATGACTCTCATTTGGACTTCTATTCATTGGAGACAGAAAAGACGCGGTGGGCGACGAGGCTAGGGGCGCCGGGGCCGCGGGGGCGCAGTGGGGTTGGCGTTGGCGCGAAGGAGGCCACACGGGGACGGGGGTCCTGGAGGCGCTATCGCCGCACAAGGACGGCTTGCCGTCGCCGATCTGGGGGAGATGGACTTGTGCTACACTGGAAAAACGAACTTGACATGCGTCACGTTTCTTGCTGCACTCTCAGGAGAGAACGTTTTTTTGCTGCACTCACAAACATTTCTCACAGTGAACACGGAAAAAAAAATATCAATGTTACCAAAGCTTACGTATACACTGTAAAAAATTGTTGTAGAAATACAAACATTCCTCTAACAGCTGCGTTGTAAAGAAACAACCACCTTTTTATACAAACAACTTGGGTATTAAAAAAACAACTTGATTTGTTTGATTTCAAAACATTAAATTTGTTGTTATTTAACAACTTTTGTTGTTATTCGACAACATTTTGTTGTTATTTAGCAATTTTTCTTGTATTTCAACAATTTTGTTGTTAATTTACAACTTTTGTTGTTAATTTACAACATCAAGTATGTACGTGAATGACAGGTTGCTGTTAATTTACAGAAGGCGTTGTTTTTATACATAACGATGATGTTTAAGAACAGCACGGGTCAATGAAAAACTTAACAGCAGATTTACTGTTAAGCTACAACAATATTTTTTACAGTGTACGCTGATATCATGACAAGCAACTTATAAGCTAGCATAGCAAAAAGTTAGCTTTGGTAGTCAAATATAAACTATGACTATGACATCTAACGCGCCGCTGGATTTGTCAAAGGCGTTTGTTGGGAGAGCCTATGTCACATTATCTCCTGCAGTGACGCATTAGCTCTCACACTGTTAAACCGAATTGTCATGTGACAATAATTATTGCTACGAATATTTCGTCACAAGCACTGTGATGAAACAGTCGTCACATGACATACATTTTGTCACTTGACATGAATTTTTCGTCACATGACGTGAATCTTTCGTCACTTGACATGAATTTTTCGTCACATGACATGAATCTTTCGTCACACCGTGATGAACCATTTGTCATGTGACGAACCTTTCAAAAGTAAAATTTAGCACTGACTTTGTCGTAATGTGACGACTTAAAATTTAACAGTGCAGAGCTTATGTGTGACTACCACAGCAAACTTTTCACGGTAAAAAGAAAGTCTTAAATTTCAAGGTCTTTTTATGAAGTTCAAGGCTACGAGGATGATTCCAAGGCTCTCCCTTGAACTTAATGTGTTTCCAAGGGAACGCCTTGGAAATTCAGCGTGGCATCCAAGGGGACCCCTTGAAGTACTCCACGGGATTCCCTTGGACATCACACCAAATTTCCAAGGCGTTCCCTTGAAAACACATTTCGTTCAAGGGAAAGCCTTGGAGTTATCCTCTTACCCTTGAATTTCACAAAACGGCCTTGAAATCCAAGACTTTCTTTTTACCGTGTTCTCTACAGCAGCTTAAAAAAGATGCTTGTCACGATATATCAGCCGACACGTAGCTTACAGGTTCTTCTTAGGTTCTCAAAACTTATCTCATTTTTTTCCCGTGAAAGACGCACGAACCTTGAAAACACTGTGTCGTCTGTCTACGGTGGACGACACGGCGTTACACGCTCGCGGTGCCGACAGAACGGTGTCTGGGAGCGGCTCGCAATAAATAAGGCCCTAATAGGCTGAGCTAGGCGCCATTACCGAATTAGGGATGTTGATACGAAGGGCACGCGTCGCGCCGCCTCGCTGCGGGGGGCGCCGCGCCGGCCCCGCTCAGGCGTCATGGGGGTGTCGACTCAATGGAAGCACGGCGCGTGTCGCGCGCGCACGTGTGTGTGTGTGTGTGTGTGTGTGTGTGTGTGTGTGTGTGTGTGTGTGTGTGTGTGTGTGCGCGCGCGCGCGCTCCGGGAGCGTGTGCTCACTGCGTTGACAGGGAGAATCATTGTACAGCGAGTAAGATTTCTTATAAAAGTGAGACACACTGTTAAAGTTCTGCGAAGTATTTGCTTCGCAGGGCTACAAAGAATTCTCACTCTTCGTTACCTGCAAAGCATTTGCTTTGTAACTTACAAAGAAAACAGATACTTTGTAGGCTGCAAAGAATTTCTTTGCAGTCTGCGAAGCACGAGCTTTGTAGCCTACGAAGTATCCTTTTTTCGTTGTAAGTTACGAAGCAAATGCTTTGCAGTTTACGAAGAGTGAGAATACTTCGCAGAACTTTAACAGTGCAGAGAGGCGTGATACACGACACTAAATCCTTTTGCATTTTGCTGTGCATAAACATTCAGTATTTTAAACAACCATAAGAGTATGCACAATTTCATGCACAACTATGTAATATTCACAAATTTATGGGTAGTATCGATGTAATATGAAGGTATTATCGGTGATATTGAAGTAATATTGGTGTAATAATCAGCCCCGTGTACTCAGGAATATCAGAACTGACGACCCTTTGGGCTTAGGTAATGTTCCTTTGAAGTTGAAAACTTTGGAATGTTGCCTCGGCTTTTGCTATTTCTTAATCTCTCTGCACTGCGCGCCTTGCGCTTCGAAGCCGTGGTGAAAGGGAGGGGTGAGGGAGGTTGGGGGGGGGGGGGGCGTCGGCATCCTCTCGCAGTGACAACAGAGAGCCTCGCCTCGCGCGCAAAGTGAGTCCCATTGCCTTGGAGTGAGTGAGCGGGGCGGGGCGGGGCGGGGCGGGGCGGGGCGGGGCGCGCGGGGCCCAGGCCCAGCCCGGCCGCTCCAGCCGCCCCGCGCCCTTGGAGCATCCGCTGAGTGCGGCCGACAGAGCCCGCCCCGCCCCGCCCCGCCCCGCCCCGCCCCGCCGCACCTAGGAGCCGACTCTGTGCAGTGCAGGCGGGAAGAAAAAACCCGCGCCTAACAGTTCTCGCTCGCGCATACCATTTGAGTTTTGGGGCAGAAAGGCGCGTGTCCTGGGCACTGTAGCCTTCGGGAGCCTTCGCACCAGGCGCCTGGTTAACTGCTTCAGAGAGGGCCATGAACCCCGAGTCAGCCTCGCCTCCGACCCTGGAGGTGAGGTGAGCCTCGGATGAAATGGATAAATCAAAAACGAGCCATACGACCCTTGCTCTAAAATCTAAGTTTCTGTTTCTTTACCCGTAAAACGAACATTTAATGCCTGTAAGATAAGATCTACCTAGCGCTGTCCGTATTTATTTTTAACTTGAATTAATTAAAACTCGGGTGGACTTTCCTACGCAAATAACGGGTTTCAACAAAATCCATAGGCATAAATCCCTTGGTCCAGTTTTGCCTCCTTTTGGCATTCTGGTTGACTTCGGCAAAAGAAAGAACTTATGAAGGGGTTTCAACTGAAACTATAAAGGACCTTCGTTGTCTTTTAGGTAATATAGTGCTACTTTTATTTAAATAGCATTTCGGTTTTTCTAGTCAACGGTACCTTTTCGGTCCTGATTTTGGCCTAGTTTTACCCAAAGCCTTAGAAGATACCTCGTGGACAAGTAGTGTAATAAAAAATCTGTGCGGCATCGGAATGGAGCGATGACGGCATAGTAAAAGGGGAGGGGGGGGAGGTAGAGAGGGTCCCTGCCATCACCATGCAGCCGAACATCCTCTCCGCCCCGCCCCGCCCCGCCCTGCCCGCCCGCCCCGCCCCGCCCTGCGCGGCAAGCCACGCCACGGTGGCGCGCCTTTATACCCAACTTGGGCGTTAGCTCTTCAAAGTTGGACAGTTGGCAGAGCAGAGCTGCACTCCCCGCCCCGCCCCGCCCCGCCCCGCCCGCCCGCACCAGAGCGAAGCACTTGCTGCTCCCCCATCCCATCCTCTAGCACTTCTTCTCGACGACGCGCACCGTCGAGTCGGCCGCGGACGCGTGGGGGAGCCTCATGCTGCTGCCACGCGGTGCCTCGCGCAGGGGTCCGTAATAACTAAACACGAATGTGCTTATAACGTTATTTTACACGTTAAAGTTATAACTTTTAACACATGGGCCACTGACGAAACGTTAAGTTATGGGCTAAGTGTGCCGGATTGACGGTGGACATTCACCAGATTGATTTTTGACAGCCGATGTAACGTTATAACTTTACACTGTGATAACCTTGCGATGAAATTGTGTTCGCAAGCGTTTGTAAGCTGCGAAGCATTCGGCTGCTTCGTATTACGAAGCATTTTCTTCGTAGTGTACAAACAAATTTCTTCGTAAGACAGGGCTTGCGAAGAAAATGCTTCGTATTACGAAGCATTGCGAAGCAGCCAAATGCTTCGCAACGTTACGAAGAAATTTCTTCGTAAGGATTTTACAGTGTAGCTTTCAATAAAAATTCGAAACTTTGCGATATAGTAACTAACGCAAAGCAAAGTTATGTTCAGTTACGGCCCCCTGGCCTCGCGGTGCCTCGTGGTGCTTCGCGTTCGCGTCCCTTCCTTGCCGAGCGACGGCCTCTGGAATTCGGCAAGGTGCTTGGCTTCACGTCGTCGTGTCTTTTCGTGCTCGCAATCCCGTTCCTTTAAATTATGTCCTCTTGTTTAAAGCAAAGTTCGACAGGCTATGCAAGGGGGAGTGAAGATCGGGATGGTTGTAGAAATAAATTCCGGACGGGTGACCCTGACGTTGGTGCGCGTTGCGAAGGGTTTCTTGGCGGAGTAGATGCCCGGCCCCGGCCCTTCCTCAGCTTCCGGTCGGACAAAGTTCAAAGCGAGGCGCAGCTCTCCGGGTCCTCATCCGGAGGAGAGCGAGCAAGAGGAGAGACAGTGAGAGAGTGTAAGAGAGAGAGAGGGAGAGGGAGAGAGAGGGGGAGAGAGAGAGAGAGAGAGAGAGAGAGAGAGAGAGATTGGGAGTGAGTGAGGGAGTGAAAGAGTGAGGGAGTGAAAGAGTGAGGGACAGAGAGTGAGGGAGTGAAAGAGTGAGGGAGTGAAAGAGTGAGGGAGTGAAAGAGTGAGGGAGTGAAAGAGTGAGGGAGTGAGAGAGAGATAGTGAGTGAGTGAGAAAGAGTGAGGGAGTGAGTGAGAAAGAGTGAGGGAGTGAGAAAGAGTGAGGGAGAGATAGTGAGTGAGTGAGAAAGAGAAGGGAAGAATAGTGCGGCGGGCTCGGAAATAAATAAAAATAAAACTCCCAGGGTGCCCTGCGTGTGGCCCGTGAGCACCCATTGGTGTGTCGGGTCGGGCCCTCGACTGGGTGTGTCCCACAAGGTCGACGAAGGGCAGCAGGCCGGGTCGCCATGTGTCGCAGCTCAGCCAGGGCATGGGCGGGGCGGGGCGGGGCGGGGCGGGGCGGGGCAGGGCAGGTGGGATGAATGAGAGAGGTGTTGGTGTTGTCACCTCGCGGTCGATACTCTGGAGAGAGGAAAGAGACAGACAGGGAGAGAGAGAGAGAGAGTGCGAGAGGTGGTGAAGGGGGTAGAAGGGGAATGAAAGCCATTTGCTGCCATTGTTGCGGTGTGCGGTGCGTGAGGGGCTGCGCGGAGGTACTCGAGAGCAACGGAGAGGGCAGGCAGGGCGGGGCGGGGCGGGGCGGGCTGCGGCGCCGTGCGGCGGGGCGGGGCGCTGTAGTGAGTCATGATCGGTTCAGTGCTCTCGAGCGAGATCAGCCAGGCAGGGCGTCTTCATTGAGAGAAGCTGTCAACACAGAATTGTATTATAGGATGAAATAAAAAAAGAAAAAGAGGTGTGCGCGCAAGCGATATATATATATATTTTAATAACACCAATATTTCTTTTAATTTATTTCCACGTTTATATTTGAGTTTTAGCGTTTGACACCGCAGTTTGCGAACAAACGTTCGTCAGCTCTGTCTTTTGAAAAATATTTTTTTTTATTATTATTTGCCGGAATGTAGAAAATGATTGCGTCTGGGACAAGTCGAACGGAAGAGGGCTGGACCGATGGCCAGAGGGTTGTGTGGAGATTGCTGGTCCCGCCCGGCCCGGCCCAGCCCGGCCCGGCCCGGCCCCTGCCGCCGTGCACCTGGCCGGGCGGGGCGGGGCGGGGCGGGGCTCACTAGGCCCTAATGACACACCACTGCCACCTTCCCGCTCCGCACCGGAGGGCACCGGAGTGGCACCGCCGCCAGTGGCACCAGCGTGGCACTGGGAGTGGCATCTGTGTGTAGGACTGTGGCACTGGCAGTGGCATCTGCACCCAATAAAAAGCGTGTTCTCGGATCATGCGCTTTGTACTTTGAATCGAGTGCAATGTACTTGTCTGGATCAAGTACCAATGTCCTTGAGTGAGTTGGTTCGAATCAGCCCCGATTTGTTGTCAAGTTGTTCCCCTTCGCGCTTGAAATGAAACCCATGTTCTTGGTTTAAGGCTAAATTGGGCTTGGAGTAAGCACCAGATTGTACTTGAGCTAGTCAAGAACACGCTTCTCTAGGTGTGTGTGTGTATGTAGGACTGAGGCTCCGTTTTGGGCTCCGTCTAGACTGTGATTCCGCCTAGAGTGTCATACCGAAGTCTCTCTGCCGTCTGCGATTGCTGGCCGTTGAAGCCGTGAGGTCCAAGAGGCTGGCCGGCCGGCCGCTCATGAGGCCGTGAGGTCTCTCCTGAGACGGGCACGGCGGCGTGAGCTCATGAGGAGGCGGCCCGGGGGCGGCGCGGGGGGCGGCGCGGGGGGCGGTGCGGGGGGCAGCGCGGGGGGCGGACTGCGTCCAGAGAGCACTCTCGCGCCGTCCTCCTCGCACCCGCCGCGGCCGCGTACATGCTCGTGGAGCCCTCGCGGACCGCACGCCCGGCCCGGCCCGGCCCGGCTCTGCAGAGCGCAGTCAGTAATGACAGGCCTGCTGCCCGGCCAGCCCCGGCCAGCCCCGGCCAGCCCCGGCCAGCCCCGGCCAGCCCCGGCCAGCCCCGGCCAGCCCCGGCCAGCCCCGGCCAGCCCCGGCCAGCCCCGGCCAGCCCCGGCCAGCCCCGGCCAGCCCCGGCCAGCCCCGGCCTGCCCCGGCCCCAGCATGGCCGCATGCCAGCATGGCGGACCCACACCAGTTGATCTTCCCCCTTTTCTTCGAATGTCTCTTCCGAGCGCGAGGCTGTGGTGGATGCTACCCCACCCCATCTCTGCCCCCCAAAAAAAAAAAAAAAACAACCACAAAAAGCAAAACCATCAAAACAACCGCCTGTTGGGTAGGCACCATGTTGAACATACATTGCTCGAACAAACGTGACGTGCGTCATGTCAGTTGGTGTGACCGGTTTCGGTCACACCACGTAATGCGACGCAAGCTTCAGGGTATATGCCACTTCACAAAGGCGGTCGCATCAACCTGCAAAACTCTAGTCTTGCAGTTTAAACTGCAAATCTCAGCAGTCTTGCAATTTAAACTGCACAAATTTTTAGTCTTGCAGTTTAAACTGTCATCTAGTACAACAGTTAGATTTGCAAAGTGTTTTTTCCAGTGTAGATATTTTTAATGCATGCCGGACGCGGCCTGGGTTCGCGGGTATGCCTGGTCTCATCCAAACCCTCGAACCCGCAGTACGTTTCGATTATTGGTCCACTTTCCTCTGTGCCCCTCGGCGGAGGGTGGACCTCGCCCGCTGCGGTCCCGCCCGCGGTACGGCACCGCACGCTGCCGCTGGCCCCTTTTCACACTTGACGCACAATTTGACGCAAATTGCCTCGATTGTGTCTTGCGCTTGCCGAGGCACGGGGCGTCCCTCTTCTGTCTGCGTGGGCGTCGATCGGAGGGGAAAGGGTCAGGGGAAAGGCTAAGGAGGCATAGGCGGCCATAGGCAGTTTGCTCGTCTTCCTGCCCCGTAAGCGCACGGGTCGGGTGCGGCTGCAAAGTGCCCGATCCTCTCTGAGCGCCCCGCCCCGTCCCGTCCCGTCCCGTCCCGCCCCGCCCCGCCCCGCCCCGCCCCGCCCCGCCCCGCCCCGCCCCGCCCCGCAAGTGGACTTTTGACTTGAGGGCAACACACAAGAGATTGCCTTCGTCCGGCTTGCCGCCCGGCCCGCGCTGGCTGGCTGGCTGGCCGATCGCGCTGAGCGAAATCTTTTCTTCTCTGCTCTGCAAGAATGTGTAAGGCGTGGTTTTGCGCCAGGTCCCTGGAACAATGATGGACCCGCCGTACGGCTGGCAGGTGCGGCCGGCCGGGCCGGGCAGCGCGCGGGCGAGCGGAGGGGCCGCGGACAGCGACACTTCTGTCGCAAGAAGTGCATGACAACATCGGGGGGCAGATCACGGACATTAGCGTCACTGGTAAACCGATTGTGCAATTAAAACGTGTGCTATCTATGATTTAGCACATTACCTAAAAAAAAATTGAGTCGTGTGGCTTTAGCTAAATAATATTAGCTGCCTCAGCTAATTATCAGCTGTAACAGTTGCGTAGGAAAAAAAAAGCTCAAGCTATGTGGGAGAATATGTGAGTTGTTACAGCTAAAAAATTAGCCCTGACAGCTAAATTATTAGAGAAGGCCATATGAGCTAATGCATTAGCTAGTTTAGCCAATATTGTTTTCCGTGTGCAAGTCGAGTTCAACTGCACATTACATAATGTTTAATCACTAGACACTTATTGAAAAATGTAGTATTTTTGCACACTTAGACGTACGCGCAAGGCCTATTGAGTCAAAGGTAAAAGTCGAGTAAATGCACACCAATGTGCAGTTTACTAAACGTGTAGAAAAATAGCACACCAAATGATATTTGGTTCAGTTCGACAACACAAAGTGTTTATTATTTGCACATTTGGAACTAAATACCGAATTGTACTTCTACATTTGTTTTAGTGGTGGCGCCGTAGTGAGGTCGTTTTGGATCAAGCACAGCACGTATAGCATATTTTTAACGTTCTTAAAAGAAAAAGAAAAGAACTCGATCACATCCCAAGATGGACCGTTCTGTTCTTGGCAGAACGTAGTATCGCTTATTTTTCTGCTGAGCCTAAAGCAAATCAACGGGAATGGTTTATTTTATGTGGCTTCCTGAATCCGCGACTATTTTCTGTTAGCGTTTTCTATTTTCTTTTAAATTTTGTGAATTAATGCGACGTTTTTTTTTTGTTTGTTTTACAGGGAGCAGCGGTGTCAAGATAGGACGTTCGTCAGCAGAGACGTGTAGTGAGTAGACTCTTCATTCTGGATTCCAAAACTATTTTTCCTCGCGTTTCCTACGATTACCGGATAGGTGCGCCGGATATCAGTCAGCAAGGCAGTGATGATGGCGCTACTCTTCCTTTCTCGTTTAATTCCATGATTTATATAAAGTGCTCCGTCACGGTAAACGACGACGACGTTTACGACGGCACCCGTCGTTGTTACCGTCATAGTCCTTGGGCAGGGTGACGGAACTTGTTTCGTCACTTGATCGCTCTTTATCGACGTTTATTAGGTTGGGAAGTCTGGGGGACTCATGTACGTCATTGTATCAATAATTTAAGCAGTGTGAGGTGGAATGCTGAACACCAATCTGTACACTGTAAAACCTGGGTGTTCCCTGAGAGCACGACTTAGTCGCTTGCCGCCAAAAATGGCACACCGTTTGTCGCTCTGCCACAGCACACCTTAGTCGCTCCCATGTAAAAGCACCTTTGGGTCCTGTGAGTTCCTCACACTGCATGGTATTGATGGGATAAATCCCCACCGCTCTTTACATATGCAAGGTCCAAGGTGTGCAGTAGCAGAGCACCTTTCCCCTGTCTTCCCCTTGAGCCACGGGACCCAAAGGTCCCAAAGGTGTTCTACATGGGAGCGACTAAGGTATGCTGTGGCAGAGCGACAAACGGTGTGCCAGTAGGTTTTACAGTGTAGACATACTGTTTCAGTTAAGGAGTTGGTCCTCTGTTTTCTTAGCTTCGAGATACACCTCCACCTCCACTACCTAGTGAGTGGTTGGTGCGTGAGTCTGTTCCACACGTCCCATCGCAATAGAGTTGTTGCGAATTTCGCAACCGCCGCTGCGCTCAATGTCATTGTAAAGTCATTCATATGTCGGTTGGTCACGGTCATGACGCAAGTGTCTGCCGGCCGGTCACGTTGGTGGTCACGTCGCAGACCGCGAGTCTGACCTCAGCGCCGAGGAAAAGGAACGCGGTGGGAGAGGGCGCAGCGTAGCGTGGTGCGCACCTTTTTTTCTACAAAAAAAAAAACAAAAAAAAAACCAACATTGATACATTTTTTTCCAAAGAGGCGTGAACTAAGTATGTCTTAACATTATTGGAATTCCACGCATCAATAGCGTGGAACATTTTGTGTTCCACGCTTCTATGCGTGGAATTGGCGTGTTCCACGCTTCTATGCGTGGACCACTTTGTTCCACGCAACCTTGCGTATGAATGTTCCACACTTGGATTCGCAGTGTATTTTGTGAAGTTTTACGTTGCCGCCGTAGGCGTAAGTGTTTTGCGACCCTTTCGGAGAACGTCGTTAGAATCACGTGTCTTTCAAAGTCCGTCTAAAAGAGTCCAAACGGTTCTTATATTAATTACGGAGGTGACTGCTCTGCCCCGGGGCGTTCTCTGCTTCACAGAAAACTACTGTGCGTTTGGAAGGAAGGGAGACACGGCATACCAAAGATAAATTTAATCTCTTTCCGAAAATGACTGTCATTTCCACAGTTGTGAGAAACACCCCCTACCTCCTACCTACCCCCCCCCTCCCCTCCCCTCCCCTCAGGTACCAGCTTGAGGCCAGTTCCATACTTCATCGATGTGCGTTTTTGTCAGTGTACACCCCTCCTTCCCCGTTTGCTGGCAGTCACGGGCTGAGACAAAGTCGTGACATCGTGGCGAGGCTTGGCTGGCGTGGCCTGGCGTGGCGGCAACACGCCGTAGGGCTGGACAGCTGTGGGTCGCGCCGCCCCCGCCGCCCCCGCCGCCCCCGCCGCCCCCGCCTCTCCCGGGTACCGCATTCGAAACTGACGGCCATCTTGGTCACGATAACTCCTAATTCAACCCGACTCAACATGCCGCGAAGGTACACAGTGAACACGCATTTTGAAATTATTTCAGAACCAAAGCGCGATGGACTACTCAATGACTTCGGAGCGAATTGTTAGCTCTGTTTTTCGTGGCCGACTGTTTGTGGAATTTCATTCTGGATCGTACACTGGTGTGTCGATTCCTCTTTGGAAACAGTGTAGTATCTCTCCTGTACACTGAGGCGGGACCGCGTTCGGAATCGCCTCGTATGTATCCCACGGCTGACTCGAGGCGCGGACGCAGACCATCTCGAACGCAGCCCAAGCACGCTTTGCTTGAGGGCTGGGCCGGTCAGACCCGGGCTGAGCCGCGCGCCGGGGAACGCCTCTCACGCCGGAACGCCCCGCGGGCTGGAACGCCCCTCACGCCGGAACGCCCCGCACGACAGGTTCGTGTGGCACGGTGTGCCAACCAGTGGAGCGGCTGGAGGAGGCTGGCTGGCCGGCCAATCGACTTGGGCCTCACGCTCACGTGCTGAGGCCCGGGACACTGCGGGAAATAGTCGAGTCGCTGGATGCACTGTTAAAACCTTACAAAGCAATGCTTCGCAATTACAAACAAAATGCTTCGCAATTGCGAAGGATTTGGATGCTTTGTAATACAAAGCATTTTGTTTGTATTGCGAAGCTTTTGCTTTGTAGCTTGCGAAGCATTTGCTTCGCAGCTTGCGAAGCATTTGCGAAATGCTTTGTATTACAAACAAAATGCTTTGTAATACAAAGCATCCAAATGCTTTGCAAGCTTACAAACTATTTTGTTTGTAGGGATTTAACAGTGTGAAACGGAAAAAAAATCCTCGAGGAAAAAATATTAAATAGTCGTGTAGTTGCCTGCTTGCAGTGCGGTAATAGGGTAGGCAACGCGCTCAACAGACGTGCGGGCGTGTTGCCTATCCAGTCGCTTCGCAGGGGCTCTGTCCCAGTCGCGCTAGTCGGTTCATGGATTCACTGAAAATAAACGAATCCTGATTCTCGCTCCTATACGGGCGAGAATTTGAGGGTAATTTTATTACTCTCTGCAGAGTAAGAATTTTTTTCCTCACTCTATTTGAGAAAGAATTTTGTGATCCCGCCCGAATAAAGTAAGAATTCGTGCTTGAATAAAGTGAGGCTAAGAACTCCTTACTCAGAGAGCGAGGCCAAAAAAATCTCGCTCAATAGAGTGAGGTTTAAAATTCTCTCCCTAAATAAGCAAGGAAAAGTGTCCTTTCCCTTTTCGAGCGAGAATCTGGAAGGATACGAAGATTTGTAGTGTTTTCCTATATGTTTGCGCTTTCTTTGATTATGCCCTCCGAGGGTAACTGCTGTACTGAACAATAGAAAGACGTAAATCGTCGCTCCGTTTTTGAGGACATGTACTTCTTTCCCCTACCTCACTCAAGTTCGTTCCAGCCACACTGTTCGCGTCCAGAGGTGCTCTCGCTGCTCGCCCCGCCCCGCCCCGCCCCACCCCGCCATGCCTCGCCCCACCCTGCCCCCGCCCCTCCCCGCCCCTCCCCGCCCCACCCCGCCATGCCTCACCCCACCCCGCCCCCGCCCCGCCCCGCCACGCCACGCCACGCAGCTCGCTGCGGGACACAACCCGTTCCCATATCGAGCTCCTCGCCAGACAGCCAGCCTATAATTTCGATATTGGTAGGCGGCCGTTTAAATATTGACTACGATTGGGTCGCTGCGGGGCGGGTCCCCGCGGGGCGTGGCGGGGCGCTGCGTGGCGGGGCCCCTATGGCGGAGGGCGCCATCTTGTTTTGTACCGCCCCCCGCGCCACACAGCCCCCCGAGGCTCTTCGCGTGCTGCATAATTTACGCTGAAAGAGGTAGGGAGGAGGAGGAGACGGAGGGAAAGAGGTTCGCGGAGGGAGGGGAGGGGTTGGGAAAGTGCAGGGTATTTTGCAAAATATTTGCAAAGCTGTAAAAAGTATTCGGCGTGTGCCCCCGTATTCCTGGGGGTGGGTTAAAGCTTTATTCACAGCTGCCATAGTGGACCGGGGTTTATTTTTGGCGGGTATGGGCCGCGGTATCGCGCGGCACACACCCTGTAAACGCTGGTTTTCCTTTCCTTCAAGTACATTGCATTGTAATTTTTCGAGAGGACATTATTCTTAGAGAAAATTCAAAGTGCAATTCTTTTGAATCAATCAATAAGTGCAGTACCGAGCTCTGACTCGGCGGACAGGCAGTGTAGTGTGCCTCGCTGGCTGCGCGCTGCGCCCTGTACTGCTGTGCAACCTGCGCAACCTGCGCGGCTCGAGATGGCGGTGATTGTCCGGTGATTGACTCAAGTGCACATGCGCCCCGCCCCGTCACCCTCCGCCCCCGCCTTGACCCCCACCTGTGAGTATGAGCTCACCAGGAAGTCATGTCCTCCACACTTGCTTTCATATTTTTTTTTATAAAAAATCTGGCAAAGTGTGTATTTATGAATTTAGTTGTTCCAAAGTAATGTTTATCATGATGATTTGAAAAAAAAATAAATATCACGAACAGTGTTCTGCCCGCAGATTTTTTTCAGTGTGCCGTTTTTTGGTGGCCCCAAAAAAGTGGTGGGAGTTACTAGTTGAGCAGCGCGATTAGAGAACACGCATGCGCACACGTTCAGGTGGCGGGGCGTGGCGTGGCGGGGCGTGGCGGGGCGGGGCGCGGCGGGGCGATGCAGCCCGGGCCTGCCCATACGCGCCTTGTACGAAGTGGGTCCCACGCCCCGCGACCACGCCCCCCCCCCCACTCCCCTACTCCGTCTAGAGTTATTTCGCTATGAAGGTACAAACCGGCCGGACCGCTGGCTCCAAAAAGATAGCAACTCGACCCTGCAATCATGGCTGGGGGGCAGCGAGTTTAAATATTCACCGGGTGGCGGAGCGTGGCGAGCAGGTGCTGCCTGCAGCACGCGTCTTTCGGATGAGCACTAATTTTCCGGTTGACGGCGGAGAAATCGCGCAGCTCGGCCCAAATTCTGTCGGCCTAAAATTTTAAATACATATATATATTACATTCGTATGCCGGTGCACGGCAGGAGTCAAAAGTTGAAGGGCCGGTCGCACGCAGTTTGAGGGACAAAAAGTAGAAATGAGAAAGAAGTCGAAGGTGGTTGGTTAAAAGAAAGGGAAAGAATGAAGCTAGCTGGAGCTCCCTTGACCGACGTGTATCATTATGCTTTACCACATGCCCCATACTTTCCTTATAAAATATCATTTACGGTCAGCAGGATCGAGAACGCATTACAAGGCCCAAAAAATAATAAAAAAACGATGGGAAACGGAATGTGATATGACGGGCGGGCTCCTCGCAGCCTGTCGTTGGCCGTACTTGTAGGAAACGGTCGTACGGAAAACATGCATTTTCTAGATGTATTTATGTTGCAGCAGGCTGCTAGGGATTGTCGCGAAGAGAGTAGAATGCATTTGGGTATTTGGGTGTGCCCCCACAGTCATGCAATGCCACATCTGTTGGACTTTTTTGTCGTTTGTCTCTGACCGGACGACCGACCGAACAATGACCGCAACAATAGGCAAGTATAGTCCTCCTCCATCTAACTGTTTGTTTCCGGGAAAGTGACACACATTCCCGGAACCCAAAAGAAAGGAAACTTTCACAAAAAAAAATGTCTAGTTAGTTTTTTATTTGCAAAAGAGGTTATATCTTACACCCTGCAACGTCCGCAACGTACGCGCATAGCGACTCCTTGGTTCCTACGCGCCAGTATTTAAATGGCAGTATGTGCGAGGCCCCCTCCTCTCTCTCTCTCTCTCTCTCTCTCTCTCTCTCTCTCTCTCTCTCTCACACACACACACACACATCACATCACGTGGCTCACGTCATGGCGCACGCGCAACAGCTGCGGGAGGAGCAGCAGAGACACGTCGGGCCGGGCAATCGAAACCTACTCATCCTTGTGGTATCTTTGTGGCAGAGCTCAAAATAAGAATGACACACCGCGCTGCACCTCTCTCTCTCTCTCTCTCTCTCTCTCTCTCTCTCTCTCTCTCTCTCGCTCTCTCTATCTCCCTCTCGCTCAGTACACCCTCCATCTCCACACGCCCCCCCAACACTGACCATGGAACCCTCCCAAAAAGCGGTTGCATGATGCATCACCCCTCCTAGCATGGTGTAGGCGAAATGGCTTCCTCGTATCCCAGCGAGCGCGCTGCCGCCATGGCGTGAGGTGGGCTGCAGCAGATGAAGCTCAGGAGTCACGCATCTTCCGATTGCCAGGTGTGCTCCCTGCGCACCTGGCCTGGCGATGCGTCAAATTCTACCGAGCTTGTCGACAAGCTCCGAAACAACATGAAAACGTGAACTTTTACAAGTAGTTCTTTTGAAACAATGCTGGCTAGGGATTCCTTGTGAGCCGCGGCTAAATTGCCCCGCTGTTTACTCGTTTGGGCCAGCTTCATGCATTGTCTGGTTGCATCCGGTCATGTTGGACGAGTCGTGCATCGGGGTGGGTTGTTGTGGCGGGGCGTGGCGGGGCGTGGCGGGGCTTATCGTGACTCGCACCGGTACTGGATGGGTGGTATCCACCGAGCAGATGTGCAGGCCCCGACATATTCCCATACTCCTCGGCAGGAAACAACAAAACCATATCCATTTTTCTTTCTTCAAAAAAATTAATATAAATTTTAGTCGTACAATGATACACGGCATTTTGAGGAGTGGCATCGCCAAGCATCAATATTTCATCAAGTAAAAGTTTCGGCGCAGCATTTCCTTTAAATTTCAGTTTTCTGTTTCTTCACATCGACCTCTCCTCCCGCCCACCTTGGAGCCCCCGCCCCCTCCTCCATATCGGCCCCTTAGCTCATTTGCATAATGTGTCCCGCCCACACCGGTGCTCCGGCCAATGGCGTGCAGGCCCGGCTACAAGTAAACAACAATCGCTTTATTTCTTTCTCTCTCTCTCTCTCTCTCTCTCTCTCTCTCTCTCTCTATCTCTCTCCCCCTCTCTCTCCTCACCTCCCTCCCCACCCGCTCTCTCTGTGACGGGGTCCAAGAAGGGACTCATGCCCACCGCCCTGCTTGACGTCATGCCGAAATAATACGGCACGGATCGGATTTGTAATTGGCGTTTGTGCGAGTGGGCAGGTCACGTTGTCGGAGAACGGAAAAGAAAAGTCTTACAAATTATTAAAATTGGCTGAAAAGAGGCCTAAGTCCATTTGTTATGTCTTAAATATGCAGGTTACAGAAATGAAGTGCCAGCACTTTGGGTCAGCGTTAGGTACTTGCGTTTTTTATGTGAGAAATTGAGACATGAGATACTGCCATGGTGTGACAGAGATAGACCCAAAGTCCATAATTACATGAGAGTGACAGCAAATGACTGCAGCTGCCACGGCTGGACCACACTGACAGGCCGGAGCGGAGCGGGGCTGTTTGACTTCCTCTCCGATGGAATGTCGAGCGTATTGTAATGACAGTGCGGGGAGCTGGTGCGTCGGCGCCCCGGGGGGCTCTTCGCATGTCACTCGCTGTCGATGAACCGGGAGACCAGTGACCAGAACCCCGGCCGAGGAGGTACGCACTGTAAAATGCCTGCAAACGAAGTTCTCTGCAGCGTTGCGAAGAATTTTTAATATTCGTATTACGAAGAATTTGTTTCGTATTGCAAGGAACTTCTTTGCAAGCTACTAGAATTCTTACAAACTATGTGTTTGTTTTGCAAAGAAATAGTTTGTAAGCTTACGAAGAATTAGTTTGTAATACAATGCTTCAAAATTCTTTGCAACTTACAAAGAAAATAGTTTGCAATACGAACCAATTCTTTGCAAGCATTTTACAGTGCGCGGTCTGTTAGCAGAAACACGGCGTTGAGACCAGCAGCGTAGCCTATGTGCCAAAACCTCGCGCGAAAGTCTACACTGTTAAAAAATTGCGAAGCACATAGTTCATAAGCTGCGATGAGCTTGGATGCTTTGTAATACAAAGCATTTGCTTTGCTTCTCACAAAAAATATTGGTTCGTAAGGAGGAACGTTTGTAAGCTTACGAACTATTTTGTTTTTAATACAAAAAAATTCTTTGCAATTGCGATGCAGCCAGATTCTCCGCGAAATCACTTGTTAAATGCAAGAGCAAGATTTTTTCCTCCTGCCCCTTTTAAGCGAGGGTTTAAGAACCTCACTCTTATTGAGAAAGAATCTATAACATCACTCAAATTAAGTGAGATGAAGGATATACCTCCTCGCTCGAAAAGGACGAGGTTTCCCAATGGTCGCTCCGATAGGGCGAGATTTTTGAAACTATTGCTCAAATCGAGCGAGAAAACCAAACCTCGTTCTCAAAGAGAGAACTAAACCGCGCTCTCAAAGAGAAAGAGAAAATTTCTCGCTCTCCTGAGGGCGATCGAGATTCCTCGCTCTGGTATTTACAGTGATCGTTTTGTCGACGACGTCTTAATTTGAAAAGAGAATTTTGGCGAAGGAAAATGGCCAGTTCTCGCTCCTTGCTCGTGACGCGCGGCCCAGGTGGAGGTCAGTTTCCTCCGCCCGTTTCTCTCTCCCCGTGGCAGTGTACCTCGGGGTGTCCAGCCCGCCCCGCCCGATGGCACGCCGCGGCGCGCCTCGCGATTGGCTGGCGTCCTCATTGGAAGAACGTCGGAGTCACGATTTCCAATCATGCGCACGACAGGACTGCGGGCACCGGGGAGAAAAATAACACGACGCCGGGACGGCAGGAAAAACAGCCCCGGCATAATGACCTTTGTCTTCTTCAAAAATGCGCCCCCGCCCCGCCCCCTGTAATTTCGTGTTAGTTTTCCAGGACTCGTGCGTGGATACGGCTCTGGCCCTCGCTGCCCCGGGCCGGGCCGGGCCGGCGCCCTCTTGGAGGACCTACATACTTTATGGGGTAATGCCCTCCAGTTTCGCGCCACCCCCTATTGGTCCGCGCATATTTTACAATGAGAAGAAAAAAGGCGGCGCACCCAGTGTGCCCGACCTGCGCCTCGCTAATTCGTCGCCGCACCTAGAAAAGCGTGTACTTGAATATATCAAGTACAATTTGGCGCTCAATTCAAGCCCAACTTGGCCTTGAACCAAGAACATTTGTTCCATTCAAGTGCGAAGGGGAACGATTTGAGTACAAATTGAGGTTGATTTAAGCACAAATACTCAAGAACATGGTACTTGAAATCATCAAGTACTTTGCACTCGATTCAAGTACATTTTGCATGATCCAAGTACATGCTTTTTTGGGTGCGCTGCATAAAACTGCCATGTGCATGTGACGCGGCGCGCGAGGCGGGCGCCTGCCTGCCCGGCCCGGATAAGTGTCGTTCTATAATGTAAGACACTTTTCTGGGTAGTTTGTTTCCAGCGAGGAGCTAGCTATACAAGGAGGTCGGACAGGGTGAATCCTTCATGCCGTAATGTGCCTAGAGATTAGCGACGGAAAGGCGCCCGTCTGAAATCGGCCCCCATGAAAGACTGATGCACTGCTGCACCACGCGAGTCGGGCCGGGGTCGGTGCACACCCTGTCAGCAGCCCTACCCAAATCAACGCAATGAGTACTTATTTCATTTTTGAAAATCATCATTTATATGTATACACGACGTGATTGTTCTTAATGAAAGACATTTGGTTACTGCCGGTGTTTTCACTTAATGATGTTTTAACAATCAGCTTGGCCCCCCGCCCCCCCCCCCTCTCTCTCTCTCTCTCTCTCTCTCTCTCTCTCTCTCTCTCTCTCTCCCTCCCTCTCCCTCCCTCTCTCTCTCCCTCTCTCACCCCATACTTTTCCAACCCCTTTCAAAACGGGAAGATGAGAGAGATGGTGAGGAGCTGCCGAATCTTCGTCGTCCCCAGGCGCGGCCGCTCCCCTGGACGCCTCCCGACAAGACGGCCGGGCCGCCGGTAGGCACCAGCGGGTCCCCGCCGCGCCCCGCCGCGCCCCGCCGCGCCCCGCCGCGCCCCGCCGCGCCCCGCCGCGCCCCGCCGCGCCCCGCCGCGCCCCGCCGCCGGCCCGTAATGATGGCTTTAACAAGGCGGTGTTGTTTACGTGTCGCCATTAGGCCGTGTTGCTGGGCGAGCATAGACGTTACGTCTCGAGAGATTTGTTGGGCCCGGGGCGACGTGTAAACACTTCGGCAACCACTGATTTGGGAGATACAGAGAGTCGTGAGAGAGAGAGAGAGAGAGAGAGAGAGAGAGAGAGAGAGAGAGAGAGAGAGAGGGGGGGGGGGAGGGAAAAGAGATGAGGTGGTAGCTTGCTTTCGGATACGATCTGGTGTTTGCGTTGCTGATTAAAACTGCCACCTCATCGGACAAGGGAACTGTCGTTAGAGTGCGACGCATGTGGTCGCGTGAGAATATTTTTTTTTGATAAATTCTCTCCTCTTCTCTCCTCTCCTCTTTTCCTCTCTTCTCTTCTCTTCTCTTCTCTTCTCTTCTCTTCTCTTCTCTTCTCTTCTCTTCTCTCCTCTCCTCTCCTCTCCTCTCCTCTCCTCTCTAAACCTTGAGCGAGGATTGTGCCCCAGTCGCGAGCTACGCTAATCATTATTATTACTGTAATAAGGTGCGGCTCGCTCCACCGCAGGGTCGACCGCAAGAACCACACAGGCTCCCTCCTGGATTTCCCTGGAACGCCTGTCACCCTGGAATTCGACATCCTCGTCGATATTGACAACGTCTAAATAGCAGGTCTAACTCTGCCCCGGTCAGTCTAAGTTTTCAAACTGGACCTAATCGGGCGACCCCATCCGTTGCATATTGTAGCTCGACGCAATTTGCATGCTGCGCAGAAAATTAAATACAAGAGGCTTAATATTTTTCTTATCGATATTTATCACTGCTTCAGCGAGAGTGGAGGTGTGTTCGAGTGGACACAAACGGACTAAACTCTACCCTTGTAACTACTGTCTGGTAGAATGTCAAGTATTTTTACCGAACGTGTTTCCTGGGCCCTCGGGACCGCCGTGGTGCCACCCAGGAGAACCTCGGGGACCCAAGTACAGTACAGGAGGAGGCGGCCATTCTCGGGCCAAGCTTTGGATGAGTCCAAGAAAAAGCAGACGGAATCGATTCCAAAAGCCGATTGAGAGGTCCGTCTCGCTGGGGGAAGAATTGGGAGGGGGAATCGAGGAAGGGGTGTAGGTAGGGGCTTCCTGTAAAGGGGTAAACGAGCTAAACCTGCCACGGGTACGTTTCGGAGAATAGAACACTGACAAAAATGTTTGTTCACCACGACCCAAAAAATTTCTGTCTGCCCCCCTGATTTAAACCATAAGACGTTATGACGTGCTGCCTGAGTGTTTAGACGCTTCACCGAAACAGATCGGATTTTACATCAGAACGTCTTGGTTATAACTCAGAGAGCAGACAGAACACCATTTTAGTTACAACAGAGTACTCTGCATGGCAACCTTAGTATGAGACAGTGCTGTACACCTTTTTGTGCAGGACCAAATGTATACATAAACCCAGGACACACCGTGCCTCACACCAAAAGGTGTAGGACACACCGTGCCTCACACCAAAAAGTGTAGGACACACCGTGCCTCACACCAAAATGTGTAGGACCACTTTGTCCTGTACCAAAAGGTGTAGGACTGTCTCACATTAAGGTTTCCAGAGTAATATTACTCTCCGCGAATCTGCGGCGCAGACGCCAGCAGCAGCACGACTCGATCGAACTGGCAGTGTCCGCCATATGAGAGGTGGGGCTTGGATTTTCTGGTGTGTGTGTGTGTGTGTGTGTGTGTGTGTGTGTGTGTGTGTGTGCGCGTGCGCGTGCGCGCGGGGACGTGTGTGTGTGTATGTTAGAGCGAGGCTCACGGCTCCGTGTTCGTGACTCTGTGTGTGTGTGTGTGCTCGTGTATGGTAATTCGAGAGGGGGGGTTTCTGGGCGGGGCGTTTCAACCGGTTCCCTCAAGGCGACCACGCTCTCAACATGGCGTGACCCCTTGTGCCCCACCAGAGCCGCGCCCCGCCCCGCCCTGCCGGCTCGCTGTCGGCCGCCCCGCCTCGCCCCGCCCCGCCCCGCCCCGCCTCGCCCCGCCTCGCCCCGCCTCGCCCCGCCTCGCCCCGCCTCACCTCACCTCGCCCCGCCCTGCCGGCTCGCTGTCCGCCGCCCCGCCCCGCCCCGCCCGCCCCGCCTGCCCCGCCCCGCCCCGCCTCACCCCGCCCCGCCCTGCCGGCTCGCTGTCCGCCGCCCCGCCGCGCCGCCATGGCTGCGGCCCGCACCGGCCATCATTAACTCCCTCGTGGTCTTTTGGATTTTGATGGATTGCCGAGTTTACAAAATCAGTAGGGGTCTCTCTGTGTGCCCGTGCTCGTGCCCGTGCATGCCCGCGGTGCGCACCCGCCGCCCCGCCCCGCCCCGCCCCGCCCCGCCCCGCCCCGGCCGGCTGGACGCAAAGGCTCGCGCGCACGGAGGTGAAAATTGACGGGGAAATAATGCGGTAATCGCCGACTCCTTGTTGGACCCACCGCGCCGAAATGTCAATAATTTCTGTCCAATAAATTGCAGGCGGCGTTATCGTCGGGATTTGTTTGCAAGAGATGTGTACTGCGATAGCACCTCCCCGAGACAATCAATAATGTACACCCCAAAACCTGTGTTCTTGATTCAGGAACATTATCTTCAAGTTTTTAGAACCCTCTTCTTAATTTAAGAAATTTAACGTAGTTAAATGACGAAATGCGCTGCTCTTAAGCAAAATGTTCCGAAAAATTAAGACCATAGTTTTTTGGGTGTAAGATAGCTGTATCGTGGGGGATGGGAGGCTCGGTTACAGTGATGTGGTTGAGTGTTGCGGGTCTGCCTACCTGCTGGGGCGGTAAGGCGCGCTTCTCCTGCGGTAGGCAGAAGTGTTGCCAGTTGCCTGATAGTTTGCTAAAATTGAGGCGGACGGGTACCTCCACCTGATGTCTGTTTGGCGTCCGCTCCACACTGGAAAAACAAACGCGACGTGCGTCGCATCAGTTGGTGTGACCATTTTTGGTCCCACCACGTAATGCGACCTAGATTTACGTCACACCATGTGATGCGACGCAAGCTCCAGGGTATACGGCATTTCACATAGGTGGTCGCATCACAAACGTTAGCAAAACTACGGTCACACCACATGATGCGACCTGTCCAGCGGGGTCGCACTTGCAAGTGTGACGCACGAAACGTTTGTTTTTGCAGCGAATGGGCTCGGGGTGCATGTAAATTGAAAACGCCGTATCTGGCGGGCGCTGTAGTCCATCCCGTTCCGAAAGCGTTTAGCATGATAGCCTTCGCAGATCGTCATGGCGCGTCAGGTTGGTTCCCTGCAGTCGCTCGGGCGCATGTGTGTTTACGCGCCGCGTCCGGCTCCGGACCAATAAAGAGCTTCATCGCGCTGCTAGAGCCCGCGGACGGGGCGGGGCGGGGCGGGGCGGGGCGGGGCGGGTGAAACCGCGAGCCGTGCGCGCGAGCCTCGCAATCAATGCAGCGCCGCGCTCTCCCCAAGGGCTTATCCATTCATCCATCTATCCAGCGGTGCCGCCCCGCCCCGCCCCACCCCGCCCCGCCCCGCCCTGCACAAGCCCAAACCAGATCCCAATCTGGCTCCTCGGCAGGCGACGCGACTCGCCCGGCAGCGCGACCAGCCCAGACCAGCCCCTCTGCCGATTAATAATCACCAGTGCGTACCTGCCTGAGCGCCTGCTCTATGGTTAGCCGCTGCAACGTGCAGGCATGCGCACGGCGGCAGAGGGCTCTGAGAGATAGGGGGGGAGGTGACGATGCGCGAGAGTGGACACGAAGATAAGTTGAACTAAGACTTGTCATGTGTGATGCCTTCCTGCACTGTTAAATACCTGCAAAGAATTGGTTCGTATTGCAAACTATTTTCTTTGTAAGTTGCAGGGAATTTTGAAGCATTGTATTACGAACTATTTCTTTGCAATACACTGGTAAAACAAATGTTTAAGTTTTATACATCATGGTGTTTAAGTTCCACTTCTATACATCAAATGGTGTATAGTGTCAACTATACATCATTACATATTTAACAACTATGCACTTCGTAGATGTTTAGATGTTAAACGTTTCGTGATGTTTAGAAGTATGCATTTGGACGAGGCTTTCCATGTCAAAGCATAGGGATGCGACGACATCTCAAGTGTTTAGTCAACTATACACTTGCTAAATGTTTAAGAACTATACACCAACTAATGTTTAGTTAGAACTGTGCATGACATAGTGTTTAAGTATTATACATTAGGAGCTATGCATTAAGTGGTGTATAGATAACTAAACATTTGTTTTGCCAGTGTACAAACAAATAGTTTGTAAGAATTCTAATAGCTTGCAAAGAAGTTCTTTGCAATACTAAAAATTCTTCGCAACGCTGCAAAGAATTTAGTTTGCAAGCATTTTACAGCGTGCCAGCAAAAAATTAAAAAAAAAAAAAAATGGAAAATTTCTGGAGGAAGCACTTTTTGCTTAGTGCATTTTACTTGTCATAAATGTAAATTGTATGGGGGTGGGGGGGTCACTTGCCCATAGTCTATGGGACAAGTAGCGCCTGGTGTCAAGTTATTGTACTAGATAATGTTTCATTCCTCTGAGTCCATTGTCTTGGTGAAATCTTTTCGCGGATGGCAGGCACGGCAGTGTAGCATGGGCATGGGCAGGCCATCCCATTGAGTGCGGGGCGAGCGTTTCTCACACGCCGCCCATGGGATATTGTTATACATTTTGTAACGCAAGCCAGCTGTACAACAACGGCGTTATGGGTTGTTCATGCATAATGCAGGGCGGGAGGGCGCGGTGCTTGTTGAGTGCGGAGCGCCGTGCCGCGCGGCAGGCCGGCATGACAACACTGAAGGTACCCCGGCTGACCTCTTATTGGCGCGCAGGACCTGCTGGTCAAACCTGCTTGTCGCAGGGCCGCGCGCTCACGAGGGGGCAACCACTCGCGAAATCCTGTAAACAAACCTGCGGAAATCTCGATGAAATCCTCGGAAACCGCGATGGAATCCTCGAAAATCTCGATGAAATCCTCGGAAATCTCGATGAAATCCTCGGCAATCTCGATGAAATCCTTGGAAATCTGAGAAATCTGAAGTAAATCTTGTGAAATCTGAAGTAAATCTTGTGAAATCTCATGAAATCTGAGATAAATCTTGTGAAATCTCATGAAATCTGAGATAAATCTTGTGAAATCTCATGAAATCTGAGATAAATCTTGTGAAATCTCATGAAATCTGAGATAAATCTTGTGAAATCTCCTCATGAAATCTCAGAGAAATCTCTAAAAATCTGAGAGAAATCCTGTGCAATCAATCAGTAGAAATCCCGTGTGCACTAGGATGGGGAGTGGTTGGTTGCCTCCTCGGCCGCTTAGCTCATCAGCCCGAAATGTTCTGCTCATGTTTCGTGATGCTGGTAAATCGCTTGGCCTATATGAATAGGAAAGGAACCAAGAACATTCAGAAACAGCGCGTGTCTGCAGCAGTTTTGAGCAGTGATGCCAGAAAAGTAGGCGAACAGCGCGCAGCAGGTCCGTATCCACGCCTGCCTACGAGGCCACCCCTCTGCAAGACTATGAAGGTTTTGCCTAGTAGGCAGGCGCTGATACCGATCGCTCCACACGGCCATTTCCTTTTTGCAGAATTATGTACGTATTCTTGGTTTTGAATCAAATTCAATGTGTTAAGTGGGTATTTGAGGAGGCTGTTATATCGAGCGATAATCTGGTACCTCCGTCAGACTTATTCACTTATCGGCGAGAAAACAGTAACGTTATCTCGTGGCGTAACTGACGAGGCCGCCAGAGGGCCAGGGCGGCCGGCTCTGAATGAACATCGTGTCGATATGAACCATTTTCCCGGGGCAATATGCGTGGCGCTCCCGACGACGACACACGTAGAGGCGCTAGAAGTGAGGAAGGGTGACTCGCCGACCGTGAAACAGATCGCCGTCACAGATGGCGCCGCGGCTCCTGCGCGCCTCCTGGACCCGGCCCGGCGCAGGATTGTCTGTCTGTTTCCCACTGATAGTATCTCTGCGGCGACCTTGGCATGCCTCGGCGCGGCGCGGCCCGCGTACCTTGGCACTGCATCCTTCACCTTGCTGCACGCGCCGCCACCCACAGCACCGGAACCAGCAAGGCGCGTCATCTCGCGGAGGAGGAAAAAAAAAGCAGGGGGCCGTAACGTAACACGAGTGCGCTTATAACGTTATTTTTTAACACGTTAAAGTTATAACTTTTAACACATGGGCCACTGACGAAACGTTAAGTTATGGAATAAGTGTGCCGGATAGAAGGTGGACATTCACAGGATTGATTTTCGACAGCCGGTACAACGTTATATCTTTCACTGGAAAAGCAAATTCTAACGATACGATATTTAACTAACGCTAAGCAAAGTTATGTTATAACAAGTTAGTGAAAAAAGTTTTGGAAAGGCAAAACGTATTTATCACGATTGCATATTTTTTTAGTGTACATGAAAGGCACTAAGATGTCGCTCCAGGAAAGGCACTAAATTTTGTTAGTGCCTTTTAAAGGTAGGACTTAGGACCTTTCGACCAGCTGCGTATACTGCATACAAATTGTGTTTTGACTTGCAAAGGCACTAAGATTTAGTGCCCCAGGAAAGGCACTAAACTTAGCACTTGATTTTAGTGCCCCAGGAAAGGCACTAAACTTAGCACTTGATTTTAGTGCCCCAGGAAAGGCGTTGCTTAGCACCTTTGTTTTTCCGGTGTATCGGCTAAAGACCTGGGCAGGTGTCAGGTGTCACCGTGTGGAACATTAGTTAGTTACCTCGGCGGCGCCCGCCCGGCCGTCGGCCGAAAAGTCGTCCCTTATTCAGTCAGCTTGAAAGGGTCACGGGCCTCATTTAAATGTTTTCCGAGGCGACGGGGCGGGACGGCGCGACGCGGGCGGCGCGCTGGGCCCCTTGTTGTTGGCAGTGTAGGCCGGGCCCGGCGGGGCTGGGCCAGGGGAGACGTGTCTGGGAGATTATTACTCCAAATTGGGTGTTGTGGGTCGCATGTTGATGTTGGAGGCTCCGCTCTGAGACGCCTGAGCGGACCGTCGCGCCGCGCCGCCGCGCCGCCGCCTTGTCGCGTTTAAGGTGCGCGCCGCTCGCGGGTCGGGAGGGGGAGGTGCCTTGCAGATGGTCAAGCTAGGGGGCCACCACTCTGCTGACGGGCGTATACACAGGATTACTAGATTACATGGATTACACATGATTATATACCTGATTTTACGTGCTAAATCGTTAAATTTTATTATATTTTTAAAATTTTGCGTACTTTGACTTTGAGGATTACATCGGGATTACACACGTGGATTACAGGCTAATGTGTACACAGGATTACAGGAGTGGTGGCCCCCTCGTGGTCAAGCAGGACCCTATCGCGGCCAGCCCGCCGGCCTCTGCGGGGCCGCCAGATCTTGCGCGCGCGGGCGCGGGCGGGCCCTCCTAGGCAGGTGCAGCGTTGTGTGCCGGGGGAGGATGTTGTAGTACATGTCGGGGGCCGGGCCGGGCGGGCCCCCTAGGCCGCCCCGCATGAACGCCAGGGCGCCACGCCGCCGCGCCACGCCACGCCCGGCGCCAACAGAGCGCATGGCGGCGGGCTCCCTCATTTGCATAATAACACGACGTAGAGGGGCTTCGTCTGCGCAGCTCCGCGCCCTGCCACGCCCCGCCCCGCCCCGCCCTGCCGCGATCCACCGCCCCGCGCCCTCTCTCTCTCTCTGTCTCTCCCTCTCTCTCGCTCTCTTTCTCGTCCTCTCTGTTTCCCAGGCCTTGCTGGTGAGAGGAGGGCGGAATACGGGCAAGGGATCAAAGTGAGTGTGTGAGAGAAAGAGATGCAGAGCGCGCGCGAGAGAGAGAGAGAGAGAGAGAGAGAGAGAGAGAGAGAGAGAGAGAGTGTGTGTGTGTGTGTGTGTGTGTGTGTGTGTGTATGTATGTGTGTGTACGGAGCTTGGGCAGACTTCCCTGTCCGGATCATCGCCCAATATTTGCATCATTATAATAATTACGATAAGGACTACGTGGTCGCAATTTGTTGCCTTTGCGCCCTGCCGGGCCGGGCCCTGCCCTGCCCCGGTGGCGTGGCGGCGCGCGGCGCTGCACTTGTTCCGATGCCCAGGTCGGCCGCTTAACGGCGCCGCTCCGGCCGGCGATCAGCGGCCGCTCAGCATCACGCGGCCTGAGCGGCGCCCCGTGTAGGAGCATAGGCAATGAGTTCACTGTTCGGAAATATATTGTTACTTAACAACATGTTCGTCGCAAAGTTTTTTAGCAACACATATTGTTCCCCAACCGACATGTTGTAATCCGAACATGTTCATTTTATTTTTCTGTACCAAATTTTTCCGACAGAATAATGTTTTATCAGTTGCTTGTACTAAAAAAAAATTGTTGGAGCATTCTAAACTATATTTCTAAAATGACTGTTAACGTCGGATAAAAGTACTGTGGAAAAGGGGATGTTTCAAATCTATAGGGGTCATTAACCTTACCGGGACCAAGTGAGGTCCATGGGAAGCTAAGACAAGTCTAAACGGCTTGCTAAGAATGCCAGGTAACGTTCCAATAATGGTCAATTTTAGCCAAAAAATCACCATATTTTCTGTGGAGCCTCCCCTTCATATTGCCTGCTTGCAGAAAAAAAATATGCGAAGAAGATCGTGGAACGCCCGCCATGTTCATCGTGCGACGGGATATAGGAAATAGGCGGTGGGGGTAGGGGGGGGGGGTCTGGTGCCCCCCAGGGGGTAGGTATCGCGTGCAGGAGTCACGGGGGCGAGCGCGGCCGCGGCCACCCGGGGCTCAAATGGGGGCCCCCGCCGCGCCCCCGCCGGCGCCCTCTCTTCCTGGAACCGATCCTTCTGAACAGAAACGCTGCATACTTCATGTCGGAGGGGCACACAAGCCTTTCCCCGCTCCACTCCCAGGAACGCGCTCTGTGGCGCGGGTCCCGCCGGGCCGGGCCCCGGCCCGCTGCACTGAGGCCGACTTTAATTTCAAACGCATGCGTGTCTAGGCTGCCCCCCGGCCCTGCCCTCCTGCCCTGCCCTGCCCTGCCCTGCCCTGCCCTACCCGGGCTGTCGGGTGCGTCGCGCCCCGGGCGCCCCGCGCCGCCCCTGCCCCGCGCCGCCCCGTTCAGGAGCACGCGCACGCCTACTAGTAGTTCCTTCGCACGAGCGGGTTCAGGGGCGGGGCGGCCCGGGGCGGGGCGGGGCGGGGCGGACCTAAAAGCCGATATAATTGCTTCCGAGACTTGCTAATGAAAGGACACGGGTAGGAGTCAGGTGACCCCCGCGCGCGCGCGGTGTGTGCATGTGTGTGTGTGTGTGTGTGAGGGTGTGAGTGTGTGAGTGTGTGTGGCATCATATCCACCCGACCAAGACTTGACTCGGAGCCATACCCCGTGACTAAGCTTTCTTTGTCATTCTAAAAATTCTCTCCGAGTATCGCTCACAAAATGTGCGGTTTCTAGAAAACGTTCATGGCGTTGCCTGACCATTCACGAAATGTAGTGCTGCTCTCGGCGGGGGCCTGCGTGCTGATATGCTTACTCGCATAAAATTATATATTTCTTTAAAAATATACACTGCGGCGAGGTAGCGCCATCGAGAAGCGGAGAGGGAGGAGGAGGAGGAGGAGGAGGAGGAGGAGGAGGAGGAGGAGGAGGAGGAGGAGGAGGAGGAGGAGGAGGAGGAAGGACACGCGAGCTGCACTTAGGTCTGCGACTGGTGGCCTGGCTGGCTGGCCTGGTCTTTCTTTTTTCTCTGACCTCACCGGGCTTCTCTTTTTTTTCCCGTCCCTTTTTTTTCTTCTCCTTCATATTTTCCGCCTTCCCGCCAAGATATCACTGAAGGCAGCCCGGCAGGCGATGCCGTGGCGGTGCCGCTGTGCAGCCCCCACCCCCGCCCCCGCCCCCCCGCCCCCGGGCCGCGCACGTACCGCCTTATCTCCCGCGAGTCTCAACAGCCCCCCCACCCCCCCCTCGCTCCGCGTCCACCTATCGCCGCCATTTTGATCTAACTCCTTCCCCCACCCACACGCACGCCCCCTACCGCTATCACGCGATCTCCGCCTCCAGAAACGAAACAACACACCCACTCCGGGGCTCCGGCTGCCCGCCCGGCCTTCTCTTTGTAATGTATATTTATTATTTTGCGACCGATATCCGCGCGTATATTCGCACTCGCACACGTAACCCTACCCTCACACATATTTCGGAAACAATTTTGAGTTACGCACCCAGAAAACCGTGTTCTTGATTTTTCATGTCCTTGATTTATTCAAGTGCAATGCGCTTGTTTTATGAACATGGGATTGTAACAACCACAGTTTGTTCTCAAACCAAGCGCATTGCATTTGAATGAATCAAGGACATGAAAAATCAAGAACATTGTGCTAATATCAAGAACATGCTTTTCTGGGTGCGATTTCCCCGCGCGCTGTAAGGAAACAATGCCGTAAATTTCCTCGAGCGTGTCCTAAGTCTCCAAGAGCTGCCTTGTTGTCTGCCGGGTGTCCCCGCGCGCGCACAGGTAGCGCGACCCGTTGCCCAACACTAATGGCCGGCAGGTGTGTGTGTGTGTGTGTGTGTGTGTGTGTGTGTGTGTGTGTGTGTGTGTGTGTGTGTGTGTGTGTCCGTCCGCCCCGGGCGACGTACCTTGTCGAACTGCAGCCTGACCCGGCCTAACCCGGCCGTCACCACCGTAGTCAATATCTCTACTTCTTTGAATTAATCCCTAACTGTCAAATTTTCCCTGACGACAGTTCCTGCACTAGAAATCAAAAGGTGATACATCTCACCTTCAGAGGGGCGAGACAGGTTTGTATCATCCAAAAAGAGGTGAGACAGGTTTGTATCACCCTAAAAGAGGTGAGAGAGGTACGTATATGTATTGCCCATAATATAGCGTTGAGTTGTATGGCCTTTAATTGTCTCACCTCTTTCAGGGCGATACTAACCTGTCTCACCTCTTTCAGGGCGATACTAACCTGTCTCACCTTTTTTGGGTGATACAAACCTGTCTTGCTCTAGGATGGCGATACAAAACTGTCACGTCCAAATTTGGTGGTGTCTCGCCAGCTGAGTTACAGTGTGTGATATACTTTGAGATACTTAGCCTTTGGTACAGTTTTTTTTTTTTTACCGGACTTGGTCAAACTCAACATATCACCGTTCTATTCGATTTGAGAACTAACGTCGTGTGTCGTATTGGCCGCACGTCTTCAGGTATTTGGCGGTGTGTTGAAATGTTGAATGTTAAACTGACACGTGACACATGTGGAGGACCCTTCCGGACAAAGGGTCACGCGGTCACGCTGCGAGCCGGCTGGGCCGTAATTGCTGAGCGCTATGCGCCGCCATGGGACAGTCCAGGGCAGTTACCACATGTGTTATTCAGGCCCAGGCATCAACATTTCACAACTGGTCAGAGAGAGACAGAGACAAATGGAAACGAAATGGGCACAAAGGTACCAAGGCCCCAAACGTGCGCAGTCTCGGCTCTTCCTTTGAACGACAACGGCGCCAAAAACTTCATTTAAAAAAAAATGGATGGTTCTAAAGTTCTCTTAAAATTTGGGCAGCCTACAGTTCTTAAAAGTTACAGAATAAATTCCTTGTTCTAGAATAACTTGTTTCGCTTCACGGCCGCACGCCTTGGGCCGCAACTTGTAATCATAAAAAAAAAGGAAAAGTTGAAAATGATACAGGGATGCTGCGGATCACTCCGCCCCGCCGTCGCCGTCCAGTGTGCGAAAGTGGTCGAGGGAAAAAAAATCAGGTCCCACGAATATGTTAATAGCACGGGCGCCACCCATGCTACAACCCGGCCTTAAATAAAGAGCTTGTTCGTCCGAAAACAACAAGTTTAAAAAAGAAATAAGACGCATTATGCAACTTAAACTCGTGTTCGTCCGCTTGCCATGAAATCCATGTAACGCAGCGAGGCTTGTAATTTGACCAGGTTTCACACCGGAGCAAATCAGATCGCGGCGAGGAGATGTTCCCACGTGACGGGCCCAGGCCGGAGATGCCAAGAGGTACACTGTCAAACGTAAACAAAGTATGTACCCTGCTGGGGCCACACTGGAAAAACAAAGTTAGGGCCTAATGCCTTTAAAAGGTGCTATCCTGTTAAAAATTCACTGTAATTTTACGACCAAGTATTGTACGGCATTTGTGGGAAAATTACGACTCCACCTGTAAAACAAGATTATGGTTCAGTAGTCGTACTTTTACGATTCATGATATCTTGTAAAAATATAGCTGACCCGTAAAGCTTCAATACAACTGAATTGTTGAAATATGCATTGACCGTCTCAATGGCTTTACGACTAAAGTTGTAATTTTACAACCTTGTTGTAAAAGCAGTTTACGACACCTGTCGCCTCAAAAATTAGCTAATGATTTGTCGTAAAAGTACACTAATTTTTTTAACAGTGTATACTCTAGTGCCTTTAGAAAGGCGCGATTGTGTCCAAAGGCACTAAAATATAGCACCTTTCGGCCAAATTAGTGCCTCTGTAGGGGTGCTGTTTGGATAATGCCTTTGTAAAGGCGCTATTACGAGTAGCACCCCTGAAAGGGTGTTGTATGTCCTACCTTTGTTTTTCCAGTGCAGCGCATCTAATTTCAGTCTGGTAAAATGTATCTGGAACCCATTTTTTTATTATGACCGATCTCGTCTAGCGGGGTGTGTTTCGATATACATGTATATCGGCATTCTTATAATAACGACAAAAAAAATAATCAGGCACGCTTATAGACAGTGCAGGAGAGCAGGTCGCTTTCTCACACGGGGTCGCACACAATAGAGACATCATGCCGCGACTGCCCTACACTCCGCCCCGCCCCGCCCCGCCCCGCCCCGCCCCGCGCGGCCGCAGCGGTCCGGTACGCCACCGCAGAGAGAGAGAGACACTGCGCCTGATGGGCAGGTGGCTGAGGCTGAGACTGGCCACTGGCCACTCGTAATCGAATCGCTCCCCTTACCTTACAGACTGGCGCGCTCAATTGGCTGTCCGATACACCATGACAATTTCACAGGCAGACCCGCCGTCGTGTAAAGTGCTGTAGGGTATTTCCGAGGGGGTATGCTCTCTCAAAACTTGTGACCCGACTATTACGTCTATTACGCTCTATTACGCCTCACAAATACCGGAAATCAGCTAAAAACAGCCCACAACAAACCCCAAAATAGGTAAATTTCGGCGAATTTCGGCTATTACGCCACTATTACGCATGCTATTAAGCGTGCTATTACGGACAGAGTGACCCGACCATTACGCGAGTGCATACCCCCTCGGGTATTTCACTGAATCCCAGGGCCGGAAGTAAGAAGTAAAATGGAAGCACGAAAACGGAAGCAGCAGTAAATTCGATTCGACGTTGGTATGAGAAATTTGCATGGCTTTCTTCCGTCGTTGATTGGGTGTTTCCATTGAAAAGACGCGCGTTTCTCGTACACCGTTGGTTCGTATTCAGCTACTAGTTCCGTTTGTTGTTCTTCCATCTTATTTCATATTTCCACTCACTTGTAGGTGAGCGAATAACCATTCCTACAAGTGACCGAATAGTTATTTGCTCACCTACAAGTGAGTGAATTTATCTGCTCACCTACAAGTGAGCGACACTCGTACACTTGGATTTCCAGTGTGGTTGACAGTCGAGCTGCAGGCCGGCGGGGCGGCACGCCCCGGAGTGGTCGGGGACGCGCTGGGCTGGTCCGGGTCAGGGCGCCCCTCGGCACGGTGCCAGCCTGCCTGCCTGGCCCGGACGGCCCGGACGGCGCCTTGCGGTCGGCGGGCAGGCGGCTGCACCCGGACCTCGTGCTCGTGATTGTCCGGTCACGATATGTGCGGCTGCGGGCAAGCAAGACAAACTAGACAACAAACCCTTCCGGAAAAGGAGCGCGCATGATTCATCTTTGGAAGACTTTTGAAAAAAAGGAAAAGAAAATTTATATGTACATGTCCATATGTGCGCCACCAGTGGCGGGAGCGCGCGCCCCCCGCCCTGCAGCCCCGCGCTGCAGCGGCCGGTACTGACCACAGTCAAACAGCCGCAGAGCAAACGCCATTAAGCGAGAGTGTGCCCTGATTGTGGGGTTAATAAGCACGTGCCGTTTGCCAACAATCACAATTTGCAGTCAACAACTGCGAATAACGACAGCGCGCTCGCGCGGGTCAACTAACGTCTCAATCATCCCGCGCGCCGCGCCGCGCCGCCGCGGGAGAGTGCAGCCGCGAGCGGGGCGGGGCGGGGCGGGGCGGGGCTGGAGGATGAAGAGAGCTCGTGAGGGCATCGCATGGCTACACACCATGAGCAGCACATATGAGCCCCTCGCGCCCCGGCCCAACTGACATCACGACGCGGAAACGAGTATGCTGATGATACCGCACCGCGGGGCGCGGCAGGGCGGGGCAGGGCCCGGCAAAATACAAACCATCGTCAGAGGAGGGTAACGCCGTGGGAGTATGTAGTACCCTGTACACGTGACCTGGGTATTACAGGCTACTTCACGTAATAAAAAGCATTTTATTGCATTATTTGAATAAAAAATGTTGGTTTACAAAAATAGGAAAAATGCGTACAGTTGGGAGTAGCATTATAGGTACAAAAAAGTTAATGTTAACAAGAATAGTAAAAATGCATACAATTTTGATAAGCATTATACCTAAACATTAGGAGAGAAAATAATACCGAAAAGTAACAAAAATTTTGGCTTGCCGGTGGTACTGATCGCAAGGTCGTTGTGTCTGCTGAAATTCCGAGCTTTCTGAGAGAATCTGCGGCAAACGGTGTGTGTACTTTTGCGAGACTTTCGCCCAGTGAAATACATATGATACTCGCGGTGAGTAGCTTTTTCTGTTTGCATCGAGTAGAGTACTCGGGGATGCGCCGAGGCCGCCGCCGCCGCACTGCTCTCTTATCCCTTTTTGGATGACGGGACACATCGTTATTATAGGGAGACGAGGTGAGGTGAGGTGGTCAGCAGCCGTGTTCCCTTCTGGGAACCGGCGGGCGGGGCGGGGCGGGGCGGGGCGCGGCGGGCGGGAGGCGCCAAAGCGTCCTGCGTGGCGGCGCCGCAGCGCAGGGTAGCGCCCCGCCCCGCCCCGCCCCGCCCTGTCTAGCGCCGGCCCGGCGCGGGCCTCTCACGAGCCCGGCGCCGCGTGTGTGGTGGGCGGGGCGCTGCTGCGCCGCTGCTGCCGGGTGCGGAGCCCGAGGGGGTACATGCTCCATGCTCCCGGGCCGGGGCTGGGGCCGGGGGGCCGTTAACATGTGAGGAAGGCCGACGGGAAGGGTTGTCGCGCCCCGATCAGTAAGCGTTATTGGCGCGCTGCGATGGGATCGCTTCATGTCGGGCGGTGCGCGCTGCGTCCGGGCAGGTGTGGCCGGTCCCAGGCCGTCGGAAGTGAATAACGAAACCACTCCCACCCCTTATCATCCACATAGGTGGTACAGGCACGGTGCAGGCGGAAAACTTTTGACCAAAGTATAGGACATGGAGTCTCTTATAAAACATCTTCACTCATTATTCTATTTTACGTCTCGTACTATTAACCTTTGGTCTCTCCCTGTGCGCCACATTTACCTTTAAGACACCCTGCTGCGTTGACGGAAAAAATTAAAGAAGTTGACTCAACACAATGTCAGCTGCCCTAGCTAATATGTTTGCTGATAGCGTGACAAGCAACATTTTTAGCTACTAGAGCAAAAAGTCTGCTGTCATAGCCACATGGTTGCTGTTAGAGCTAATGCGTCATCTGCCGGAGCATATGCAATGTTCGATTCAGTTGATGTGACGTTATCTACCCAAGCTATAACGTAATCTACCCGAGCCAGGCATTAGTTGTAGCTTAAGTTTGCCTACACCAACAAAGTTTTTGGTACGGTAGCTAAAGAGTAGCTTGTGACGCTCTCAGCAAACATATAAGCTACAGTGGCTTAGGTACTTTTTCCGTGTTCCGTTTCCTCTGCGTACTCCTCGAGGTACTCCCTGTGCCTGGCGTGCGCGAGATGAGAAGTGCGGCGCTGAATGTTTAATCCGACAGCCCTGCTAGTTGGATTATTGTTATTGGCAGCCCTGCAGGCGCTGCACCGGCGCCTTTGTGTAAATAACACAAACTCATGCAACATGGCGGCCCGGGCTGGCGCAGCGCAGCGCGGGGTGGTTGGCTGGCTGGCCGTCGTCTAACGAGGACCCCCAGCGCAGCCCCGCCCGGCCCCGGGGCCGCGTCTAACTAGCGCCGAGCACGCCAGGCCACCCTTATCCGGTTTGTATCCAGGCTGGATATGGAGCGGCGGCGCGGCGCTGTATACCCCGCGTGCAGCGCGACGGAATGCACCACCGGGGGACGTTAAGACGCGCTCGTCTCAAATATTGATGATTCGCTCGGTCCGGCCGGTCGCCTTGTATATTTTCGTGAGATTGACGTCATTGCCAAGACCCGCGGCGCACGTTTCGTGCCGCACGCTTGTGATACCTCCACCGGCTGAAGCGATATTCTTTTATTTGGCCGTGAGACGCGTTGGGTCGTAATAATGCATTACATATACCGGTAAGAATTAGACCCGCTTTCTGACGTAATTTGTAGAGCTTCTTTCCTGGCGTAATTACGAATGTTGGGGGTTGTGGCGGGCTCTTGATCCTGCTTGCGATGCGGCAAGTGTCACATTCTTGCCATAGCACACGAGATTCTTTGTTCTCAAATATACGGACTCACTTCCAAGTCAAACACCGTATAAAGCGCGGCCGTGGGCTCTGGAGTGCATACGATATCTCGAAACACGGGAGCGCAAACCGTGCGTATGAGGCGCCAGCAAGAAGTTACCCTAATGACAAGCATTAGCTAATTAATTCACCTCAAATGTGTAATTCAGTTCCCTCTCGCTCTGCCATTAGGACGACTGCCGCAGACAGCATATGGACTTGTTAGTTCCGTGCTTATTAAAGTCACTGCAGCGCTTGATTCACTCTCTTCTCCCCTCAGCCCCTAACAGTAAAGCAGCGAGTACAGTTGGATGGGCGGGCGCGCGCTCCGCCCCACACACAGGCAGCCTCTGGTCCGAAACCGCCCCGCCCCGCCCCGCCCCGCCCCCCCGCCCCGCCCCGCCCCGCCCCGCCCCTCCCGCTCTCGCGAGCTAAGTCGACCAAACCGGCGACGGTCAGGGGAGAAACGTAGTAGTGTTTCCGGGTACAGACCGGCTACAAAGTTGGGTTAGGGGCGCAGAACGCCTCCCCGAGCAGCAGAGGCCAATAATTAGGGTTATACGTCCTGGAGCACGGGGGCCTAGGGCGGGCCGGGCTCCGGGTGGCTCTGGGCGGCTCCGGCAGGGACACAGGAGGCAGCCACGGCCCGCGGAGCCACCCGCCCCGGGATGCCAATTACGCGGATGATTGCTACGTGTGTGAGTTCTGTGTTCCGGCCTGCGCGCCGGAGCCCATCCCTAAATCCTCGCACGATGAAATTTAACGTCATTACGTCTGAGTTGACTCGTTATCGCTGGATGCTTGGCACTCACTCCTATAACCGGGGGTAACGTTTCATTGCCGTATAAAGGGACGTACACACACAGACCCGAGCGGGTGTGTGTTGCCTACTCCTCGAGATGTTGCGCTGGCAGTCAAGTTATTGCTGTATCGGTTTCGCGCGGGGAACCGTGTATAATACGTGTGGAGCTTTCACCTGGAAAACTTGACACATATGAACACGGTAAAACTGGCGTCTTGGTTTTCAAGACAACTTTCTTGATTTTCAAGACGTTTTGGAAAACTCAAGACCTTTCGTTAACGTCCTGAAAACCAGGATGATTTCCAAGAGATTGCTCTTGGTTTTCAAGACATTGTCTTGAAATTATTCCACTTTTTCAAGACGACACCTTGAAAACCAAGAGCAGTGTCTTGAAAATCGACCTGGTCTTGATTTTTCCAAACCGTTTGGAGAACCAAGACGACAGTTTTACCGTGTATATATCTGACTTGAGAGAGAACTAAAGGACACTCTAAATGACCATGAACGTTATTATTACTGATATGCTGATATGTGGACAGGCATCAGCTAGATACATTATTTTGTTTTGTTAGTTACTTTTCGTCACAAGCTAGCTTTACTTTTATTGTATCCAGCCTTATGGACACAGAAGTCCACAGGTTAGTTACAATCAAGTCCGTGGCCATTTAGAGTGGAAACTCTGCGACGGCGAGCGAGCAGTGTTCATTTCATTTCCCGATAGCGAGGGGGGTGGCTGCAGCCGTCACAAGCGCTTTTGTAGGGGCGACACAATCAACAAAAAACCTTGTTTGTTTACCTTACACGCTGCTCGCGTGCTCGCGTCCAAACATTCGACGCCTCCCGTATACCGCAGTACATGCACATGATGTGCACCGCAGGCCGCACGACAAGGGACCCGGCCCGACCCACTCTCCTGGGACGTCCCAGGGCGAGCCTCCTCGGGACGCCCCGCCGCCGATGTTGTCTTTCCCTTTTCCACTCTTTATTTCCCTCCGCTGGGACTCTTCATGACTCTCTCTCTCTCTCTCTCTCTCTCTCTCTCTCTCTCTCTCTCTCTCTCTGTGTTGTGTGTGTGTGTCGTGGGGGAGCGGTGTACGACAGCTTCCCCGAGCAATGCCCCTTGTTTCTTCCTCCGTCCCGCGCGGGTTCAATGCCAAACGCCCAAGGTGAGGCTCGGGTGCGCTGTGAGGTGAGCTCCTTATCCTGCCTGCGGTGCTTCGGTGCTTTGCTCGTATATATATATATGTATACTTGTGCGAACAGGTAAGGAGCAGGAGGAAGAGGATGAGCTGCTGGGCGAGGAGGACCACCGCGAGTCCCTCGGCAACCTGTCCCGCCGAAACGTAGTCGAGGTAAAAATCCATTATGTCACTTCCTGGCGTGCTGGGCGGGCCGGGGGCGGGCCGGGGGCGGGCCGGGGGCCAGGGTAGCGCCGTCCGGAGCCCGCCCGGGGGTTGGCGCTGGGGCTCGGGGGCCTCGGGGGGCGCTCCGGCCCATCCCCCGCCAGCCGCTAGTTAGGCTGCGGCCCGCTCCGCCCCGCCACGCCCCGCCACGCCCCGCCACGCCCCGCCTCTCCCAGACCTACCGCGGAAATTACAGACTCCTTCCCATTCATTCCTCGTGTGTGTTATTGCCTAATAATGGACACAAATTCTCGTCTGCAGTCAATGGGTGCGAGCAGGCGGCGGAGGTCCGCAAGAAAGGGAGCGGAGGAGCTGCCCAAGGAGAGGGAGAGAGAGAGAGAGAGAGAGAGAGAGAGAGAGAGAGAGAGAGAGAGAGGGAGGGAGGGAGAGAGATCTGAGTGACTTTGAACTTATCCTGCTGCAGACTCATTCAGGCTCAGGGCAGGCACCTTGCCCGTGGCCTCATAGGCGTGGCAGGCCGCACTCTTAACCGAATCGTCATGTGACGATAAATATTGACGTGAAGAATATTTCGCATCAAGAGATCTGGGATGAAACAGTCGTCAAATCACTGAAAACTGCGTGGCGTCTTTTGAGGCCAAAGTTGGCGTTTTTCTCAGAACGCCAAATGTTGGCGTCGAAAGACGCCAAACACTGGCGTCCTCTAGGAGAACACCAAAATTTGGCGTTCTCAGGACGCATTTGGCGTTATAGAACGCCAGGATTTGGCGTTTTAAGACACCAAGATCTTGGCGTCTTAAAGCGCCAAGATTTTGGCGTCTTTAGACGCCAACCAATTTGCAGTGATCACACGCATCACTCGTCACAGCACGTGCATCATTCGTCACACTGCGATGAACCTATTTGTCATTCAACATTTGTCTCACCCTTTGTGACGAACCTTTCAAAAGTAAAATTTAGCACCGACTTTGTCGTAATGTGACGACTTAAAATTTTCCAGTGCGTTGCCGAAGCGGTGGGCGCGCGGTCTGTTTGTGGTCGTTAGGCGCCGCACATTGCACACGATTTATCAAACTGGTCGCGTAGGCTTTTAAAGGAATGAAGTCGAGATTGTGCGAGGCAACAAAGTCTCGACGATCGATGCGGCCGGCTGGCCGGCGGGGCGCGCTGTCACAACGGCATGAAATGGCCGCGCTGTCACGTGACAGGTGATGGATGCGGTGGCGCTGAACCAGCGTGGGAGCGAGCGCGAGAGTGATAGCAAGAGTTCAAACGGAGGGGTGGGTCGTGTCCCATTTGTAACTTATTCCTGCCTCACTTCTCGTGAACGTATAGCTCTTTATTCACTGGTAAAACTGAGGCGTAACGGCGCCTTTCATGAAGCATACAGTCCGTACGCCCTTCCTGAAGCGTACAAGAGCTCATGTGCTCCTTTCCTCCTTCCTAAAGCGTAGTTGTACGCTTCATGAAGGGTGCAAGGTCTTCAAGCGTAGTTGTACGCTTGAGAAAGGCGTACAACTACGCTTTAGTTTTACCAGTGTATACAGCAAATCTTTGTCACTGTCCTGGTTCGCTTCGCTCGACTGACGGTAAAACTGTCGTCTTGGTTTTCAAGACGTTTTAGAAAAATCAAGACCAGGTCGATTTTCGAGACATTGCTCTTGGTTTTCAAGACATCGTCTTGAAATTATTTCACATTTCCAAGATAATGTCTTGAAAACCAAGAGCAATGTCTTGGAAATCGTCCTAGTTTTCAGGACGTTAACGAAAGGTCTTGAGTTTTCCAAAACGTCTTGAAAATCAAGAAAGTTGTCTTGAAAACCAATACGCCAGTTTTACCGTGCTCATGCGAAATCTTATGTCCATGTACGTCGGTAGTCCTCTCGATCTTTTACTAAGCCATTTCCTGAAGATCTCGAGATTATTATCAACCGTGACAGCCGAATGCGAGAAGATCTGGTACGCGCAACCCCACGCTCCTCCCCGAGACCATGGCGCCTCAGGGCCTCAGGGCCCGCCCCCACCTGCCGCAGCGTCGCCCGTCCTTTTAACTTTGTTTAGCTGGGGCGTTTCCATACTATCGGACACCTGCTGCACACTCTTAAAACCTTACGGTGATTTTCACTGTAAGCTACGGTGATTGTCACTGTAAGCTACGGTGAATAATCAGGGTGCATCACCGTAGCTTACAGTGACATTCACCGTAGCTCACGGTGAAAATTCACCGTAAGCTAAAGTGCTGCAGGGTTCACCGTAGCTTACAGTGAAAATCACTGTAAGATTCTATTAGTGCTCTCAACATTTTATTTGAGCGAGTTCTTTTTTTTTACCACACTAAATAATTGGGAGCTTCAAAGCGTCAATGCTATGCTCGCGCTTTTAAGCCGCCCGCCGCTACGCATGCCAAGCGGCACGTAAACAAACTTTCCTTGTCGCCTCGTATTGAAATTCAGGAGGACGCGGCGCGGCTGTCTGCGGCGCCGGGGCGCCGGGCCGAGCGGGCGGCGCCCCAGTGCGGCTCGACGTCACGCCGGCGTCGCGCCGAGGTGACAGCGGGGGAGTGGCGCGGCGCGGCGGGGGCGTGGCGTCGCCATGGCAACGCGCTAACGCCCGGAGTCAAATAAGAGACGTGCGACGACTAGTTAGTCGCTGTTCGGTAAACTACAATCATGCATTTCAGCGATACAACAAGCTCACACAAAATAGAAGCGACCAAAAAAGGTGGAAAAAATTAACTTTCCATTGATACACTGTGATGGGTTCTATCGAGAGGAGGATGGTATGAATTCACGTAGAAAGTAGACGGAAAGGTCCGAAATGAAGCCGGGCTTCAGAAGCCCTCGCTAAATGTGGTCAAGCTGTAAGTGGCAGGGGGTAGGGGCCCCGCTCGGGGGCGCGTGCTGCTCGCGTCCGCCAATGGCGACCTGAAAGGGGGACTGGCCACGCGGGGGCTGGGGGGGGGGGGGGGGGTAGGGGGTGGCCAGGGGGTTAATATTGATTAGGGAGAGGCGTCGGCCCGCTGCCACTCGACACGGCCTGCCCGGCCCCGACCCACCCCGGCCCCACAGGCCTGATAGCCAATATTTGTAAATGCCGCGCTAATCGATGCATTATGACGCGGCCATTCATTTGCTCAGAATGTGCAGAATGGCTCTCTGCGTCTTGTTGTGCTTTGGAGCAAGGTAAACATTATTGTTGAGTTGTTGCCGAAAAATGTTAAGGGACATCTATACTAGAATTAACACGGTAAAACTGGCGTCTTGGTTTTCAAGACGTTTTGGAAAAATCAAGACCTGGACGATTTTTAAGACATTGCTCTTGGTTTTAAGACGTCGTCCTGAAAAAGTGTAATAATTTCAAGATGACGTCTTGAAAACCTAGAGCAATGTCTTGGAAATCATCCTGGTTTTCAGGACGTTAAGGAAAGGTCTTGGTTTTTCCAAAACGTCTTGAAAATCAAGAATGTTGCCTTGAAAACCAAGTCCAGTTTTACCGTGAAGCTGAGGGTAAAACAATACACTGTAATCAGACGTGTTCCTCTGACACACACTTACAAATGTGGAACACCTTTCGATGCTTGGTCAAAAAGCCCAAGTGTTTCATTCGGGCCAAAGTGTTCAACACTTTAGTTGGACACATTCTGCTGCGGCCAATATATCGTTTTAACACTTAATGCCTCCTAAAATACATGGGCTTTTTAAATAAACATCCTAAATTGTTCAACACTGTGTTGATCACTTTGAAGTGTGTGTCAGTTGGACACTTTTGATTACAGTCCATGCACTTCTCTAAAGTAATCATCTAGATCTTTGTCTGAAATGAAGTTGGTCTGCCCTGCACGGTAAAACTGTCGTCTTGGTTTTCAAGACGTTTTGGAAAAATCAAGACCAGGTCGATTTCCAAGACACTGCTCTTGGTTTTCAAGGTGTCGTCTTGAAAAAGTGGAATAATTTCAAGACAATGTCTTGAAAACCAAGAGCAATGTCTTGTGATTCGTCCTGGTTTTCAGGACGTTAACGAAAGGTCTTGAGTTTTCCAAAACGTCTCGAAAATCAAGAAAGTTATCTTGAAAAGCAAGACGCCAGTTTTACCGTGTGGATTGCATTGACCTATCAAAACCTCCCTGAATTGTCCAAACCGTACTCGATTATTTTTCATTTACCCTCGTGATTTAGCCATTCCGACTATCTGATGCGCCTGTTAGTCGCTTCACACCTCTAGGCGTGGCCCCCGCGGGGAGATAATCGGATGCGGACGTCGCTGCTCTGCACGGGGCCGTAACATGACGGGCGCGCCTGGGCCGCGCCGCGTGTATGCGCGCCGCCCGGAAACCAAGATGGCGGAACGGATGGGTTGGGGTACGAGTAGTGTGGGCCGCCATCTTCAGTCCATTGCGTGCCGCCGCGCCACGCCACGCCGCGCGGCGGAGGGGGGCGGGGGAGGAGGGAGCAAACCTCACAGCGCCGCGAGACACAGCTGCGTCTCTTCCTGGAACCATCATGCGTGTGGAGAGACTCGCGCGGCGCCAGGACGTACGGCTTACACCGCCTCAAGTAGGAATTAAGTTGCAGTCGGGGGCCAAGAAAAAGTCCTAACAGTCCTGTCCAATGTGATAGATAACCGGCGTACAATTTCTTCTTACAAACCTTCCCGTCCCCGCCTTTCTCTCTCTCTCTCTCTCTCTCTCTCTCTCTCTCTCTCTCTTTCTTTCTCTCTCTCTCTCTCTCTCGCTCGCTTTTTCCTGAATCCTTTCTACCCCCCACCCCCCACCGCACCCCTCTGTATATATATCTCTCTGTCGATTTGAATGCCGAGGCGAAGGTGACTTTTTACAGTACACATCCATCAGCGAGAAGGGTCATTGAGGAAAAAACCAGAGAGGCATTGTATCACTGGAGGAGAGTGGTCCATTGTATGAAGCTTATTGTGTCTCCAACTTGGTCACATGTGGGACGCCGAGACAGCGGGGAAAGGAGAGATGGAGAGAGGGAGAGAGACAGACAGAGAGAGAGGGAGGGAGAGAGTCGCAGGCTGGGATGGGGTAACGCGCAGGGGACAAATGTAAGTGCACATGGGTCGGGGGCCGGGGCGGGATGGGGGTGGGGCGCGCGCCCCGCTGTGGGTCAATGGGTGACGCCCTCTTCTGGGGCACCTTCCCGAGTACCTTCTGCACGTCCGCGAGGATACCCATGAGGCTGAGGATTACTACCTGCACTCATAATGGAGATTATTGTGCCGATTCATACCAATTTCGTCTCCTGTTTCCAACCTGACGAGCTCACAACTTTTTAAACGCTCCTTTATATGGCACTTTAGCCGATTGCGGACTCATCCCTTAGAATGTATTTCAAATTTTCGTATATTTTGTTGTAACGAAATTTTGGCCGACTCTCTGCTGATCTTTCTGATGAGGAACACTAAGGGTCGGAAAATTCATTTGGTAGATGCACGAGTCCCCGAAAGTGATGGTCGGTTAGGCGTTGGCCTTACGAGAAACGCCCGTCACACACGCTACGTATTTTTATAGTCAGTAGGTTTCTTATTTAATGAACACTCATGTTTTTAATTTTAATTTGTCGACGCAGAATATAGAGACGAATGTGCGCATACTTTTTTTGAACGTCTCACAACACCCCTCGCAATGTAATCTCTTAAAACATACGTAAGTCCAACGGGCCGGGGTCTGAGGCGGGCTTCCCCAAGGCAACACGGAGTTCAACCTTAACGTTACAACCAAATATCTCGAAAGCGAAATCATGAATAGAACTTTTCGAGTACAACGTTTTGTGTGTTAAGTTTCAAAGAATTTTTCGAGAAAAAATATTGCATGCGTCTGTAATCGACCCTAAGTGCCATACCCCTTTAAGAGGTTTGTGCTTTGGCGCTGCGGTCCTACTACCTGTTGTGTTGGTGAACTTGCGACCGCACCCGCGGTGAAGTGCCCAGCAGCGCCGCCGCCGCTCGGGCGTCGCGACCTGGAACCGATCGACCGGGCCGCCGAGTCGGCCGCTCCGAGTTGAGCCGCGCGCCGCTAGGTGGCGGTAGCGCCGCCGTCCGGGTGCGCCTGGGCCGGGCCGGCCGCGGGCCGGGGGCCGGGTACCGCGCGTTGTGGACGCGAAGCATGCGACGGAGCAGGCTGGGTCGGGCCGGGCCACGGAGGCTCCGGCTGTAGGCAGGGCCCACCCGCAGGCGCCCCGCCCCGCCCCGCCCCGCCCCGCCCCGCCCCGCCCCGCCCCGCCCCGCCCCGCCCCGGCGCACGTGATTTCAGGCATTTCCACGAAGCGCAAGTGACGCGCATGCGCCTTCCTCGCAAAGTGATTTGCGCTATTGTGCTTGCTTACTTACGCCTTTGGTGTTATGATCACCTGACATTATTAAGATAGGCACTCGGAACTCGGTGTGTTTGATACTTAATGTTTTTCGTCTTTAGTCAACTACATATTATTATCGAATCCAGAAAGCAGGCAGGTTTACACCCGCAAAAATTGCATTTTTTAATGTATTTTTACGCATTTCTATCTATTTTTGAGATCGCATTCCATTCAAAGGATGGTATAAAGACCTCAACTTAAAAAAAAAAATGAATATTCTTGAAAACCAAGGCAAGAGTTCTGGGTGAAGCTTTTGGAATAAGATGCCCCTCCACCTCACTGAGGTGAGTCCACAGCACGCACATGTACGCCTCATGAGGTTTGCGTGGCGTGGCGGAGCGTGGCGCTGCTGCTGTGGTGCTGCGTGGTGGAGCAGGGCGGCGCAGATAGAGGAGGAGGAGGAGGGGCGTGGCGAGGCTAAGGCGTTTCGTGTGCCTTAAGTCATTGCTGCAGCAGCGCTTGCCAAACCCAAGTTGCAATTCTGAAATGCGAAGAGGCAGAGTTCTGAATTTTTCTGTTGACTACAACACTTTACTAAACACCTCACTTCGTCATTGCTATATTGTTACTCAATCGACTTGTGTTGAGGTTATTTAAAAGATCAATCATGAAGCCAGTTGCTGACCAAGCCGTCAGTAGACGGGCGACACAATATTGTAACGTGGTCATGAAGAGTGTACTCACGCAAGACAGCAGCGATGTAGCCACGGTCGGTGCCCAGTCGTTCATCAACAGCACACTAAGCATCCACTCGCCGACACCACTCGACTTTCTTCCGATCTGGACGGGTTTGCTCCTAAACCAGCCGGCAAAGTCGCGCAGCGATCTGTCATGATTGAGTGCTGATCGCTTGTTTCGAGGGGGGAGGAAAAAAGTTGCAATCACACAATCCCGCGCCACCACCACACGTCCGACAGAGCAAATAAACACACACACACACATGAATCACACAAAGGAGTACACACAAATTCCGACATGCGATCTACTTCGAGTGATCGAAAAGACATCATTATAATCGAAACGACAGCGAGCCTTCCAAGACGCGTGCCTCTGGCCAGGAATGAATAAAACAGCTGTTTGTTTATTTTTTTTTCCAAAGGGCTACCGAGAGGGTATTTTTTTTTACAGTGTGTTTCGGTCCTGCGCATATGTGTATGTCGTGTAGAAAAATAGTTTATTGAACAAAAACGAAAGATTTTTTTGGAGAATAGAAAATGCATTATAATAAGCTAGCAGAACTAGACCATATACCATCGGGATTAACTGATGATTCCTACAGAAGTGTTAGCACTTGGCTATTTCAGGGCTGCGCCTCTGGGCGGGATTTCCTCCTGCTGCGAGCGGGCACCCCCTCTATGCCCGGGCTGCCTCTGCCACTGCAACTGCTCTTGATTCTGCCGCTGCTGCTGCAACTGCCGCGCCGCTTCACTTCCGGTAGCGGACAAAGGCCCAAGGGGGGAGGGGGACAGAGAGAGAGAGAGATGGGGAAAATAAAAGCGACAATACTCCGTGCGTGCGAGCGAGCGAGTGAGTGGTTGAAACAGTGAGACAGTCATGAGCAGCGCGCCAGCAGACGACGCTTTGCATAAAGGAGACCCACAATGCGGCGCAGAAAGGATTGAGCTCTCAGGACATCTCAGAGGGGCCGCGTAGCAAGTGCGCGCACGGGTACACTGTCACAACTCGCGGCGCCGGGGTCTAATGCGCGCCTCTCAACGATGCCAAGGAAATTAATTGAGATATGTAGTTTAAAAATGACAACTTAGTATAATTACCCAGTAAATTACTCAATACTGGGAATTTTCTTACCTCAAACAAATTGCTGAAAGTACGAAAACATACTACTTAAAACTAAATAGATAATAGAATGCTCATTTATTAAAATGAAAATGGTGGTATAGTAGCAAATCTGCATTTGTGAAACGTAATTCCTACTGTGTGCACGAAAAAAATAATTGATAAGTTATTAGAACCTAGTGTAAGCTACATTAGCTCACGTGTCGGCTGATACCGTGACAAGCAGCATTTTAGGCGGATTGTTTTTTTGGTAGTCACACATGAGCTCTGAGAGCTAATGCGTCGCTGAAGGAGTTAATGTGACGTAATCTCTAGCAACAAACGCCTTTGACAAATCCAGCTGGGCATTCATTGTCGTAGCTAATATTTGACTACGAAAGCTAACTTTCTGCTACGGTAGCTTATAAGCTGCTTGTCACGATGTCAGCCTAAGCTATGGTAACATTGATATTTTTTTTCCGTGTGTGTATTTTTTTTCTCTTTCTTTTTTAACTGGTGCTGGCGGTAGTAGTGTAGGGCTCCATAGGATGAATGAATGGGCCTCATCGGCTGACCCCTTGACCCGCACACAACACGGCCTGCCGGCACGGACCCTTCAAAGGGCATCGGGTGGCGGGCGGGCAGGGCGGGCGGGGCGGGCACCCTCGTGTGTGTGTGTGCAGGGCAGGGGGCACGACCAGGCTGAGCCCTTCCCAATCAAGCGTCGCAGTCTGCTTGACCCTGCCTGCGGCCACTGCTGCCAACGGTAGCTGAGGAGTAAATGCAAAGCCTTCTCTGCGGGTCTTAGTGTGTAGTAGTTTGCCACGTTAAACTGAGAAACAAATGTTATGCAGTTTAAAGTGACGAACTTTTAGTTGTGCAGTTTAAAGTGGCGAACTTTTTAGTTCTGCAAGTGGCGAACTTTTTAGTTCTGCTGTTTAAAGTGGCGAACTTTTTAGTTCTGCTGTTTAAAGTGGCGAACTCTTTAGTTCTGCAGTTTGAACTGTAGAACTATAAAAAAAAAAAAAACAAATCTGCACTTTAAACTGCAGAACCAACCAGTTCGCCACTTTAAACTGCAGAAATTTAGTTTCGCAGTTTAAAGTGGCAAACTACTACACACTAAGATTAGCAGAGTTGTCGTTCCTCCGG